>JARJDS010010448.1:0-20774 GCA_030264155.1 Atheta pasadenae | reverse complement strand
AACACAAGTGCGAGAGAGAACTATCAAAATTTTGTTTCTGTTGCAGTCAGTTGCATTAAACAAACGTCGTTTGCTTTTCGATAGCAAGAAAACGAAACATTTCACGAAGTTTTCGTGATTATGAGTCATAATAACGTGTGTGACGTCATGAAATCAGTAGTTTCAATAAAACGAAAAATTGCTCAATTTTAAGAGCAAAAATAAAATACTTAGAGTGCAAATTTTGAATTAAACTAAAAAAGAAGTGAAAGAGCAACTCTTTGGCTAGCATATAAAAATAACAAATATATAATTATATAGTTAGGAAATAAGTTATAGTCAATTTTCCACGACGTGTTTTGTAAAAAAAATTAAATTCTGCGTCTTACGGTGTTTTTCATTTTTTTCTAGCTCAAGAAAAGTTTTTTTGGTCCAAAAAGTAACAAGGCAAGTAATGGAGATTGTTGCAAAAAAACTAAATATATTTCTACATATTCAGTATTGAATATTAGGGATATGACAAAGGAAACAAAAAGTAGAAAATATTTAAATCATTATCTCGAATATTTATAATTTTCATCCAACTTTTCAATAATATTACTATCTATTATTATCATAATCTCTCATCGTCCCATCCAAATCTCAATACAATTAGCTACTTCTGCTAGTTGTAAGAAAAAGTAAACAATACAAATAGGTAATATCAAATATGTAGATAATATCACAAAACAAAATGTAATAAGTAATGCATAACAATGTAATCCTTCGGTATCTATTCTGACAACCAATAATTCATGTACTGATGATACTAATCCGACATACACCTCAAGAAAATTTAATCGCCATGATCCTAAATTTCGATGAAGTGCGTTATTGCCGGAGCCAAGATATGTAAAGTTACTGCAACTCTTTTTCTGTACGAAATAATTCCTGCTTTGTGTATTTATCGCGCAAGGGAATGTACTCAAATACTGTCCCGATATAATAATTCCCCGTAATTAATTAAATGATTACAAATCAAAGATTTTCCAAACATTTCTTAAATAGAGAGCTTAATGTCATCCACATATATACCTTTTTCATTAACTGATTTTATCATTGATTTATCATCATTCGACATAAGACATACAAAGCCTGGTTATTATTAACTATTCCTGCTAACAAGAAAACACCGAGCAAACGTAAATAATATTCCCATTTAACATTTCGTCTGCTTGAAGCCGATGCTCAGCCAACATTTATAAAAATATATATTCATTTGTCAACTTAAAAGTAACTTAAAAAAATTCTAGTAAATATATACAAACATCATTTATATATATTTGTTGTGTTTTTCGTTCGAATTAAAAATATGACTAAAAGTAACCTTTGGATGTGAAGGAAATAACCTAATCTGAGTGTGAAACGGCGAGGAGATACAAAGCGCGAAAGAATATCAAAATGTAAAGCAGATATGCTGGAAATGAAGTTATGATTACTGCAATCTATTGCAGACACGCTTGAAGCTTTTCGATCCATTCTTGGGCACTGCCCGCATCACCGGCACAGAAGTTGTAAGTCCTTCGGTTTGTTCTTAACTGAAAATTACAAATCAAAAATGATAAAAACTGCTTATATTACACAATAATTAAAAAAAAAACTTACGTCAAAGAATGATTTATCTTCAGTTTTCTTTGGAGGTCCAGGAGCTGGAGTGGCTTGTGTTACTGATATCACCTCAGAAAGATCTAAACAAAATTTTAATAAATTAAATACTTGAGTAAAGCACAAATTGAGTAACAATTTTGTATAGGTTATGTGTACGCACCAATAAATCCTTTACAGTGTGAATCCTCCATTGCGTCATAGTACCTCAACTGATGTTTAATTGAATCGAGAACAAACCAACGCTGTTTCCATCCTTTGAGCAAAGCGCCACGTTTGTACAAATATCCTTCATGTGTGCGATTTTCCGCCACATTCGAAGAAAACTGCGCGTAGTATTGCTGACTAGAAGTTTGTCTTGCGCTTCCTATTAATATAAAAATGAAATATAAACAAAATTCGAAATATAATATCTAAAACAAAGCTAACCTGAACTAACTGAACCATTATCACCACCAGTCGCCGCCATTGTTTGTGATGTATTGCTGTCGCCTGCGATTTTATATTTAGTGCAATTTTTCGGCACACCGTCAATACACTTTTCATGACAACTGTAACCACAATCCTGGCATCTCATGCCCGTCTGTAATTTTAAAAAAATACTAAAGCAAATGTTAAACACAAAGAAAAAACAAAATGGCCGCTTTATAAACTAACCTAAAAATCCTTTTACAAACGCAGCCATTTTGTATTCTTTAATTCTTACCTTCACAGGTCCCCAAAGTACATTCGCACATAAATCACACTGTGTTGGTGTTGTGTAGTTATACTTTTCAAATCTATGTGGATGGGAATAGCCTAAATTAGCCTCAGCAGCGCCCACCATTTTGCCTCGCATAAGAATCTCTAAAGTAGACCGTTTGTGCACTAGCCTGCCGTGCGATCTTACCAACGCTGTGCTAAATGATGCGTGCCTAGTTAACGAATCCGATGTTGGCAATTCCAATTTATCCCACAAAACTTTCCACTTCTGCGGCAAATGACCCAACTCAGTTTCCAACCGATGAATCTCCTCCAAAAGATGACTAAAAGCTTCCGGAACACTTTTATTTGCGATGTCATAACCTTTAGTGACAATATTTCTTGTAGATTTTGTAATACCATCAGCAGCAGCAGCTTCTTCCTCTTGTTGTGCATCCATTTGTACAATTTCAATATCATAACTAGGCCCGTACGCCAACTCCTCATCAATATAATACCCCCAAACACCCAGACAGGGTAAATGAGATTGTGGACGTAGTACATGATGCTCCAAATCAGGCGTAAACATTGAATTAAAGAATAAAGGAGACCGCGCGTGTTGTTTTTCGATATAATCGAATACAGATTGACCTAGGTTAGGTCCAGAGATTGTACCAGCAAGCCTGCCACCTGGGTACACCGCCTCATCGTCAGAGATCGTGTCAACACTTTTGTGATGCGAGGTAAGCGAACCGCGTTTGTCTTCGACTGCAGCTACACCACTTTCGACACGTTCTAACTCACAATCGAATAGGAACGTACGAAATCGGCAAGAAACAGAGTGGTACGCTAAAAAACGGAGGTAGTAATCGTTGAATTCAAATGCCATAGGGTATTGTTTTTGGATTTGATGCACGACGTCTAAAAATTGTAAAAATGTTGGCGCAAATCCACTAGCTTGAGAGTTCGCATTGAGATTACTGCGATGACTAAAACGATGACCGAAGCCGATCCATTCTTTTTCGACCAAGACGCGAAAACCGTCCAGGGTGCGATAGTGCGGGTCTAAACATAATTGAGCAATCGATGAGATTTGTGCGGTAATGTCCCAACCATCTTCAAGACAAATTGCAACTGAAGAACCTTGAAGATCTAATAAATCAACAACGGCTCCAGACAATTGCATTATGTTTTGTAACTGTTGCAACCATTCTGAATTTTCGATCAATCTAAACGAATTTAAAAACATTTTGAGGTTAGAAAAGGTTAGGTTAGTAAAATAAGGTTATGTAAAACTTACTTGTGATAACTCTGATCAGGTTCCGGCTGTGAGCTTGGTATACAAGCCCTCATGAGTTTCTTAAACGCCGCTTTCGTGTGCCGCACGTCGTAATACTCTACCGGTATAAAATCAGTCTTTGGTGCGGATTCTACCTTAACGCCCTTCATCTGCGCCTTCTCGCCTAAAATGTACAACGCAGCGCGTTGTAATGAATTAACCCCATCGGTACCGTCAACTTCAGCCGAATGCCTAACATTAGTTTTATTCTGTGACACATTACTCAAAGAAGCTTGTGAGCTATTATGACGTTTATCCTTCAAAGAACCCCATCGTCCAAAATTTTTAGGTCCTTTACCACCACTCGATCGTTGAAAGCCACTACAAACCCCAAAAACACCATTTAAAACATTGAACAACACAAAAAAAAACAAATTTACCCCAAAGTCCCAATCGCTTTATTAAAAGGATTCGTTCTCCTCGCTACTTCCGGCGTTAAAGTCCCTCCCAGATGTTCTTCGGCAGCCATAAACAACGATTCTATACTCAGGCTACTATCAGACATCCCCCAACCTAGTCTTTGATTAAAAATCGGCGTGGCAGCAACCAACGCACTTAAATAGCGCTCTTGTTCAACTGAGGACGTCGTTTCTGTTGATGCATTACTACTCGGATGACTTTTTAACATTCCCATCACACCTTTTGCATGGTGACCAGCACCACGTAATAATAAAGCTCTAGTTCGGGGATGACGCCATGTCACAGCTGGAATTCGACCTTGGCGATAACAACGACTAAAGCGGCGTATAGATTCATCGGAAACAGACGCAGGAGTTGCTAATAAAGCGGGATAACTTCGACAAACCATATAAATCGAATTCACAGACGTTAGCCGAAAGTTATCGGGAGCAATTTTAGCATTTAACGGTGATCCACTCTCACTACACAAACCCATGCGTTGCCAGTCACGAACATAACTACGTTCTGCCAATCGTTCCAAAGTTTTTGTATCTGTAGGTGCTGTAGGAATAGAAATATTTGAGGGTGGACCAGAATCGTACTCTCCGATTGAGATGTCATCATCATGACCATATTCTTCAGTGTTGGGAAGACTCATACGACCGGGTGATGTTAGGTATTTATTGGAATTGTTAAGATTCGGAAGCACGTATTTCTGACGTTTGGATGTGGCTTTTTGTTTAAACCCTGCTTTACGAGCTGTTTTTAACAAAGTCTTCTTGGCAAACCCACTATGCAACAAAAAAATTTCTGTTTAATTATAACCTCAAAATTAAACTTTAACCTCAAAACTATATTAACCTCCAAATTAAAACCACTTACGTTAAAGTCGAATTCTTTTCTTTTCCCTTATGCATCGGCGTTTGAGTGACGACCACCTGCCCAGTAAACGCAAAATGATGAAAAACATCCGGCGGATGTCTAATTTTATGTATCCACTTCCTTAGCGCTTCAATATTCTCCGCTGTAACCTCCTCATCAAACGCCAACTTCATCAATTGAAACGTGCAACTCCTCAATTGTAAACCCTCCTGCAACCATTGATCCAAATGTGCCAAATACTGCACCGCAACTTTTTTTTCTTTCGTCAACGAAGTAACCGGAAAAGTCCTGACAACAACATGTTCACATGCTAGTGAATCACAAGGTGTGCCTTTAAATATAATCCTGTAGTTTGTAAGGAAAATGGCGCCTTCAGCCGGTAACAATGGCGGTCCACCTAAATTCCCAGGCGCTGATTCTTCCCGCCCATCAGGTAACAAATAAACCCTCAAACCATCGGTGATAATATCCTCACCAGGTAACATGCTCGGCATGTTAATCTTCGGTTTTTGTATCGGCGGTAACCGCTTAGATTCGCGATAAACAGCTTCTAATGTTTCAATATGAATATACACAACCCCAGGTACCATCTGATGTAAATTTCGAATCTGATCACGGTTCACTCCGCCTTCATTACACACCTTATCAATGAAACGCGACACCAACCGTATTACAGTTGCACCAGTCTCGCTTGGATCTTGATCACCAAAACCAGACTCTGCATCAGCGCTATCACTCTCCGCCACTGAATTAGCAATGCTATTACTTGCACGTTCATCATCATAATGATGATCCTGTTTGTGATGATACTTAGTACCCACGTCCAAAGGTACTAACAAAGAAATCATTCTATTGGCGTAGTGTATCGCCTGACTGTACAAAGTACTTTCTTCGCTTTGTAACAATTCATTCTGTTTGGTTTGGTCATAACTCGACCACAAACGCATTTGTTCTGCTGCGATTTCAAGCGCGCTGGGTTCCGCAACTCGGTTGATCACACTCCTACGATTTCCCCAATAAAAATCTTTACTATTATTATCCCTAGGAGATGTGGGACTTATTTTATCAATACCCAACCGAGGACTTATTGTATCCACACGCGGTAAATACAAAGCTTTAATGTCTTTTTGCACATCAAGGTAATACGCAGCTTCCCAAAACTGTTGGTTCTGCCAAACTGAATGTTCTTGAATGCAAGTGTACGCAAATTGTATTACGCCTGTACATAATTTTCGACAAAAAGCAGTTGCTAAGGGTAATAAAGCAGCAGCTACGCCGTGTTCATCCATTGAGGAATCGTCCTGAAGAGCGCAATTCATTAAACGCACAACTAAATCAAACTGTTGTGTGTCTAACATTGCTTTGTTGCCGTTAACATGTTGAGATAATTCGTTGCAAAGCGCCAAGCGCGCTGCTTTCGATTGTAACGCACGCTTTACAGCCGGGAGTGTTTTACGCGCATCGGATATTTTATTTTCAAAAATGCAATTGACACAATTTCGTAATACTTCCAAACGCCGCGCTGAATTACTTACTGGGTTTTTGTTTTCGTTTAAGGTGGAGATGTGTGGTCCCATTGGTACTATCCTCGGCTGGATTGGTCGCAATGATTGTAACCTAAACATTTAATTTTATGACAAACCTAATAATCACTTTTTTATTTAACTTAATAAAAAACATTTGAAAACATGTAAAAGCATGCAAGTATAACGTCAACACTCCAAATTTTGAGGTTAAAACCAAAAAAACATAACCTCAGTCACAAATATTGAATTTAACCTTAAAGCATATCACAAACATCCAAAACATTAATCTTACCATGCATAGTCTCCGCTAAGCACAGAACAAAAAACAGTATTAACACAGTATCTAACCACCATCACCATCTAATCGTCCTTATTTTTTACTTGACATAACTTTACATAACCTTAAAACTTGTAAAAACTACTAAAAACCATCAATTTACCTTGATTTTAAATCATGTTTCGATAGTCCTTCTTCGATGATAGCTTGAACCTGTTGTGGATTTATCCTCGGCAACGCTGGTTGATGTATCCGTGCAAAAGCTCCTTCAGGAGGTGCTAAAATCTTTTGTGCGTACGATTGCGGGTTCGGGTTTTCGTTCGAGTACAATTGCCGCGCCAATTCTTCCAAATGCATCAACATCAAGGCGGATTCAATTGATTCTTTCTTGAGCAATTCGCCAATGTTGCTGTACAATTCATCCCAAACATCACACGGCCTCCACGGTGCCCCACGCTCGGCGACAAAACTAGTAAAAAACATGCAATCCAAAACACGCGTGGTAAAATCACAATCCATTAAACTGCGTTCGCCCAAAAACGCAGCTTTGTGAAACGTAATAACCGGTTTGGGGTGGATGCGTATCAAAGTCAAACAACTTCGATAACCTTGTAAAAGCACAGCGAATAAACGCATAAAAACCGCGCGTATTTGCTTATCAAGCATTGTTGGTTGCGGCGCTCGAACGGCCAACGGCAGAAATGCGTGATCCGCACATGATAATTCCGGTTGTAAAATGAGGCTTAACGCTTCTTGAGTATTACTTAACAAAGGTTCAGGTAGCAGTGGTAAAGAAACGCCGTCAGGAACTATTATACTGCCTCCATCTAAATCAGCAACAATTACATCCATCTGAAATATCAAGATAAACACCATTTTTATAACCTAAAACTTTAACCTAACATTTTTTGAGGTGACTTAGGTTCATTTAACATGGCTCTACTATATTTTTGATTAAACACCTACCAGTTCAGTTGTTTCTGATTTTAACGACGAATGCACGCCCATTATAAACGGAGTAGGCGTTGATAACACTTCAACTAATGCGGCTGGTAATAAAGGGATGTACACGTGACTGTATCGAAACGGATACATTAATGCTGTTAAAGCACGGCAAGCTTCAGTCAGTCTGTTGTAACTCTTCGAATGGAATAGAATCTTGTGCTCTGTCATTATGGCACAGAATAATACTAACACATTCCTTATACCTGTAATAACCAAAAATGAATGAAATTAAGCTTAAAATAATATCATCCTAAATACAACTAAATAATACAAACCTAATTCTTGGAATAATAAATTAACAGAAGTATGCGTAACTGGCAACGAAGGACTGATTGGTGGTTGAAGCGCTTGCCGATCACCCGCCCCAATACTGAACCGTACCTGCGGGCCACCTGGTGGCGGCACTTGTATACATCCCAGAATGTTACCGACTAAAGTCTCCAATGGTACATCAACATTTTCAACATACACTGTATAAATTATGCCTAAACAATTCTGAAAACAAAAAATATTTTCATGAAAAACACAAGTTTTTTGCATAAACTTTTAAAAAATTCTTACTCTAAATGTTTCTATATAATCTAAACGTGACACCAGCACAAGGCATTTTGGTGCATACATGGTAGTATGATGAGAAATTGCTGGCAAAGCTCTAACAATGTCTCCATCGACTGAGTCCTCATCTTCATCTACTGGTTTACTAGGTGTAATTGAAACAGTCTCATTGAAACACATACAAGCACAATAATGCCTGTTTGCATCCATATCTGTAAGGACAGACAGGAAAAACCTTGGTTCCTGCCTGTCCATTGAGAGAGCCCATCCTTGAGGTTGACAAAACCATTCTATGCCTTCAATAAAATGTGTATCAGGCCAGTCTTTTTCTGGGAAGCGCTGTAGAATAATTCCATTGCTTGTACCACTTCCTAAAATTTAGATTCACCACAATAATATAAAACAATTACAACATAATTTATGAAAGTACTAACTTTCTTTTTCATGATCATAGCCAACAACAACAAAATAATCAGCCAGGCGTGACATTATCCTGAATTTTCAACGCTGCTATTCCTTCACTAACATCCTTACGACGTAAATTTTTTTCTACACATGTTGCGTCTGCCCCGCTTCCAGCCTACTGGACCAAAATCTGTTGACTTTCTGTTTTCTCCTGATGGTTGGGTTTAACCTTGTTTGAAGTCGAAAACAAGGCGTAGTAATTGAATTCTACTGGTTTTATTTATGTGGTAAAGAAGCGAAGTCGTTTTCAGAAGCTGGTGCACTGTTTGTTTCCATAAAACAGCCACACCCAGGCGTAGAATATTATCCGGCTCGGGTTCAGTCACTCACAACGCCATTTTTTTGACAACACTCGCAATGACTGGCTGCGGCTGGTGATGTTCCGCTGGTGATCGCGGTCGCCGACGCAGACCGGACGCAATTCGATGTGATCACCACCACGAATTCAATCACCTGGCCTGACCACCACGGCACAGCACAGCAATCAACTACCAGAGAGCAAAGTTTTCTGTACCAATCGAAACGAGATCAACATTATACTTGACAGTTGACTTTATTTGCAACACATTTGACGTACTTTCAGTATATATGAACGATTTTGATACTTTTTTGTAGGATTTACTTAATTAAATGGCGTATTTTTACTGATTTACTATATTAAACACGGTTTTACACATGTTTTCATTTATAGAAATGACGATTTTGTTTGTATTTCGTAGAAATAGTTATGATTTAAATTGTAACCTTTGAAATCTTAACCTTTACAGTACTTTATGTTCAATGCTATGTCAGAAATCTTAATTAAAACACTTTTAACACACTAAATTTTATATATTAACGTTTAATATAAAGTTATACTTAATTTATATAAAAACTATACTACCCAAAATCAAATAAAACTATAAAAACGTTTAACAAAATAATATTAAAGGGTTAAGAATTGTTAAGATTGTTACGCCCTCAACGGTTGAAATATAAACTAATATTAAATTTATTTTTATAAATATTTAAATAAATAAATGCACATCTATTTGTGTAAAAAAATATTAAATATATTGTTAAAAATAATAATTTAATATTTTAAACATTTATATTTAAGTGAATTAAACACAAAACAAAACATTTTAATTTTTATAGCGACATCTGGTTGTATTTTTTATAACTAAAATATATAAACGTCAAAAATTACAAAATTAAATTTAAAACTCAAAATTACTCAACTTTTACCTTAAATTAACACGCAAAACTTCGTAAAACTCATTAACAACAAAAAATAAACGCTATAATTCATTATTGTAATTTTACATTACAATGATTTTGTTTATTTTGAAAGTTATTTTCAGTTATTGAACTTTGTTTGGATTGGTTTGGATAAGAATTTAATTTTCGTGTTGTGGAATCGTGTTAAGCATGTTTGTGATATGTGATTCTTTGATTGCGAAAACTGAAACGTAGTTTCTGATTGCACATGCACTTAACATGTGCTACTTTAATCTTTTGAAACCCAAACAGTAAGTGCACATGTTGCACTTTGCGTGCGTGATTTTTGCGATAAAACACAAAAATCAAGGAAATAAACACCAAATACTTAAAATACCAACATATTAATTGCATATTAATAAGTTCTGGTTATGTTACTTCCTATAACATCATTTAAAACTAATAATTTGTTAAAAAACGAGTGTAAAAGTAACATAACCTCACTTAATCAATACAAAATGTCTGTAATCATACAGAAATCTGTAGAAAACAAAAGAAAACAAAGCAGAACAAAACAATTGATAATTGTATACCGTTTCAATAAATCCTGATTACTAATTATGATTGTTACACACACACATTACAATTTGTTGATTAGTAACAAATTACAAAACATAAAATGCTCATATTGCTCATGTGCAAAGTGTGATTTTTTATTTCATTCATTCTCGTCATTCTGCAACTTATCATCTCTTTCTCACCTCTTACATTTAGTATAATTTGTAGCTTTTACTCATATTGCTCAATGAATAACCTGTGATTTTCGTATGGTGCGTTTTGTTCGTTTTCGTCTTCTTCTTCTGGTTCATTCTGGTTCCTCTTGCACAGTCTTGCATTTAAATATAATCGCATCATTGTTAACGTGCAGTTTGCAGTCGCATCTCGTACAAATCGCACACTTTGCGGCCGTCGCGGTTCAAATCGCTAACCAAACTCGCAAATATTTATTCAAATCCAATTTATTCCATTTCGCAGCGTTTTCTTAGTCACAGTGGTCGCAATGGCTTACCTTGTGTTGTTTTTAATAATTTTCCAACTCGGATTGCTGTGGATAATCCACGCGTGGAATTTACTAGCTTGAAAAACCTCAAAACAAACAAATGCTAACGCAAATAAAATTAATCAAATCAAGTAAGCGGCAAATCAACATTCAAAACAGCATTCAATGATTCAGTTTATACTTGACTTTCTTACATTTCGCGCATTAACTTTTATATTTGCGGTGTAGTTTATTGATTTTGCGCTATTCGCTTTGCAGTTCTAGTTTTTCATCTAGTAGTAATCAGATCGTCGTCGAGTACTTACTGATTTTTTTAAATTTAATTTTGCGATAATCGGTTATTAGTTATGTATAGTTTTATCAATTGTTGTTGTCGTGAGTTGAGTTAATTCGATTTAATTATGCAGTTTCCCTTTCCTTTTCGGTCGATTGAAAATTTATTTCAATGCTTTTGATTTACATCACCAACTACTAAACATTAACACATAAATCACACAATTCACACAAAACTAGTGCACATTTGTTGGGTTTTTTAATTTTTTCTTATTGGTTGTGATTTGTTACAATTGTAACAATGTGCGCTCTTGAATTTTCTGAGATTTGCTACACAGTCTCATCGTTTAAAGGTAAGAATTGGTTTTTTTAGTTACTTTAATTTAGTTTTTAACGATTATTTCAAAACTGGTGCGTTTTAGCAAAAAAAGTTACTAAGTTGAAATGTTATTTATATCATTATGAACAATTTTTACTTAAACAATTTTTTGATATTTTTGTTATAAATACTATTTTTTTACGTTTTTGTGTCAAAATTTAATTTTTTTTATGAACCGATCAAGTATTTTTGTCGATTTTATCAAAATTGGTGCGTTTTATCAAAAAATGTTACTAAGATAAATTGTAGGTTACTAAATTATCTATAACTTTTGTTATAAACATTTTTTGATATTTCCATTACAAATCAAAGTTTTTTATGTTTTTGTAAAAAAATAAACTTTGTAATTTAAAATCACGAAACAAAATTCACTAACCAACAAATATTGTATTTTATCTAGCTAATAACGGCAATAACAAGAATATTTATCGTTTATTCAACACGTGTTTGAGCAAATATCCAAAAACGTGTGACCTTGATATTAATATCAATTGGTATCTGTTGGTATCGTCGCGATACAGCGGAAAATGCAACGTTTACACAACAATATTAATATTTTCATTGACGCTTAATGTGCCCGAGCTTGAAACCGAGAGTTATTAAAAGTTGTATGTTGAGTGATGTTGAGGTGACGATGTCAAAAGTCGGTCAAAGGACATTGCATTTCAATTTCAATCCATTATGCTTTTCATTTGTTTCAAACACCAAACAATGGCGAATAAATTGCAGCGAATAAACATCGTCAAGTTAAAACCAAGCTTTGACACATTCAACGTTGCTTAACGTGAACTTTTATTAACAAACTTCACCTTTATGCATCTTTATGCATCGTAAAGCGCATTCAAACTCGAGAGACTTGGAAAATGTGAATTTGCGCAATAAATAGGCGTGTTTATGAACAAATTGTAATTTATTACATTGCAAATTATTGCTTAATATTCATAAATGTTGTTTAAAGCATTTAATCCTAAATTGTTTAGCTTAAAATGGATTTTGTTATTATTTTTTTGTAACTTTAAATTTTTTATAAACTAGCGCCATCTATGGCTAATTACATAAACTAGCAATGCGCTAAAACACACCAATTTTAATTAATAATTACTCCTGTAATTTATATAGCAATTTAACAACCAATGCCTTTAAAATATAGCTGATTAAATAAACTATCATTTAGTACAATAAAAACAATAAACTTTTATAGTTAAATCCTAGCATTTTAAGTTTTAAAACCGAAGTTGTTAAATTACAAACTTAAATATATTTTTTTAAATTTAAAAATGAATAAATCACTATTTTTGTTTGGTTTTAAAGGCGTAAACAAAACTATTCTTCATGATATCAATGGTTACTTTCCCGGTGGACGTCTCATTGCAATAATGGGACCATCAGGCGCTGGAAAATCATCGCTTCTCAACATTCTCTCCGGTTTTGTTACAAAAAACGTCAGTGGGAAAGTACGCGTCAATTGTGTGGAACGAAACATTAATGACTTCAAAAAAGTTTCCTGCTACATCACCCAAGACGATGATCTCTGTAATTATTTCACAGTAGCAGAAAATATGATGTACGCTGCCGATTTCAAACTTGGACCAAGCGATGATTACGATTCGAAATTATGTCAAGTAAAAAACTTAAACAAATTATTTAAATTACATTAATACAATTAATGCGTTTATTACCAGATTAATGAAGTCTTGTTGTCTTTGGGTTTGTACGATAAAAGAGACACAATCACAAAACGATTATCCGGAGGTGAAAAAAAACGTTTGTCAGTGGCTCAGGAACTTCTTAGTGATCCAATGTTTTTATTTTTGGATGAACCTACAACGTAAGCGTTGAATTTGTGTTTTGTTTTTCAAAATAACATCAAACTAGCCATGGATACAAGTAATACTGTTTTGTTTTCTTTTGTTTTTGTTTTTCTAGAGGTCTAGATAGTTTATCGTGTTATCAATGCATCAACGAACTGAAAAATGTAACACGTCAAGGCAAAACAGTTATTTGCACGATTCATCAACCCTCTGATGGCATTTTTAAATTATTCGATCAGGTTTATTGTTTAGCAGAAGGACGTTGTACTTACCAAGGAGATGTTAAGCAAATGGTGACGTTTTTTGATAAATTGGGGTTGCCTTGTAGTATATTTACAAATCCTGCTGATTATGGTAAGTTGAATTTAATTTATTAAATATTTTTTAAAAAATTGAAAAAAAAATTTATTCACAAGTTGTAATTGTTTATATTTTTGTGAATCGGCGGATTTGAGTTATGCATTTACAATTAGCAATAATTTAAGACTAGATCAAGGTTGTTTGTTCTTGAGCAAGTTTGTTTACTCGTGTTGGCGTTTGAAATCAAGTAATCAATGCACATTGCATTGCATTGCATTGCAAGTGCAGTAACTTGTATTCAGTGTTTTGTTTTTGAGGTTAAAACTAGTTGGGCAATGCACACACACTTGCGAAATGTTTAATTTTCTTTAATTAACTGACCGCTTTAGATTGAGAATTCATATAGAGTGTACGTATAAATAATTAGGCCACTCTAGAAATCGAAAAATAGAATTTAAATTTTTTTCTGTTTAAAAATTGATATTTTTGTGGCAGATCTTAATTTTGCAGACTTTACAAACTTTCTAATGCATTACTAAATTAATCTACTCAGCACTCAATCATATATGAGTGCAAAATGTGAAAGAACGCGTAAATTCAAGCGATAATTGACTTTTTACTTATAATGACTCATAATGTTGTACAAATCTATATAATGAACGTATTTCTGCAACATGTATGCTTTACTTTTACCTCTTCTATTGTAAATTGCAATTTTCGCAACTTTCTATTTGAAATGCAACGTCAATTAAAGTCTGCATCATTTTCTATTAATAAAACATTGAAAAAGATGGCAGTAAAAGTATTGATAACATAAAATTAACCTCAAATTCCAAGAAAAACTTTGATTTTAACTTGGTGTTTTTTTTTTAATTTTATTTTTTAGTTATTGAAATGTCTAGTGGTGATTACGGCGTAGATAAAATAGACCGAATGATTGAGACAATCGAGAACGGGAACAATCTGGCATATACCACAGAAGAAGACATCAAACAAAAACCACCAATCAACACAAAAATTGTTTTATCACCGTTTTACGAATTTAAAACTTTAGTCAAATGGAATTGGTTTAAGCTCATACGAAATAAAGTAAGTACTCAACAAAAAAAAAACTTAAATATATCTTCGTGATATTAATATCTTTTTAGAATTTTACAAATCTGAGAATATATGGAAGCATATCCGTTTGTTTACTCATCGGTGCTTTGTATTATAATTCTGGGAATGATGCGTCAAGAATGTTAAACAATTACTACATGCTGTTATCGTTTATTCTTGGAAATACACAACCGGCTTTAATGTTAACTATTTTATATTGTACGTTTTTAGGTTAACTTCTTTTTAACATAACGTTTTTTATGTTTTTTTATTAAGAAAATGACGTTTTTTGTGTTTTAGTTCCAAGAGAAGCACCAATCTTAAAGAAAGAACTCTTCAACGGTTATTACAGACTAAAATATTATTTACTATCGCATACAATAACAGAATATCCTTTAACTGTAAGTAGTTAATCCAAGTTAATCATTTTAGTGTTAACATAACCTTAAACTTAGAACATTAAATTTTAAGGTTATTTTTTCTAATTCTTGTCTTTTAATAATTTTAGTTATTAACAACGTTTCTGACGTCAGCAATAACGTACTTAATGACCGGTCAACTTCTCGAATTATCACGTTTTGCTATGTTTTCATTGGGCGCTTTACTTGTTCTTTTGACAGCTCAAAGTTTAGGACTTTTGATTGGTTCAGGAATGAAACTTGTTGTAAGTATTTTACATTGCTACAACTAAAAACCAATAGTTTAACTTTCTTTTCTTTTTTTATTAAATAATAAAAAAATTATTAAAAGTTTAGATATTTTTAGGCAACCCAACATACACTATTTTTATTATTTTTATATAATTAAATATTTTCTTTGTTATTTTTGTTTGTAGAACGGAACTTTTGTTGGAAATACAATTCTGATACCATTGATGTTACTCAGTGGGTTTGGTTTTATGTTAAAAGATTTGTCAGCGCCCGTTCGTTTCATATCAAATTTTGCGTACTTGAAGTATTGTCTTAGTATGTTATCAGTTGCACTGTTTGGCATGAATCGACCGAAATGGCAGTGTCCTGATAAGGAATATTGTTTGTATATGCGCGGAGAACATTTCGTTTCTGAAATTGGTGTTGATCTACAACACTATTGGTATGACCTTGGATTTTTGATTACGAATTATTGTGTTATTAAATTGGCAACTTATTTTGTTATGAGATATCGAATGAACAAATAATTGGATTGATTTATGTTTTAATCTGTTGTATTTGTATTGGAATGGATTTAAATAAAAAAATGTCTTTTTTTATCAAACATTCCGCCATTTAATGTCAAACAATGTCGATTAACCTAAAAAATTGTTTATTTTAATAAGTATAATAAAACAACACAATATTTTTTTTAGTTTTTGGGGATTTATCTAGATTTTAACCTCAAAAGTCTTTTACTTGTATTCAAATTTTGAGGTTAAAGAGAAGAAAACTTAATAATTGGTGCATAAATATTTACGACAGGCTAATCCTGAACTCTAAATAAATACAAAAATAAAAACTATTAAATTAATAATAAAAACAACAAACTGGTAAAAATAAATAAAAACGATAAATTAAAACCACCAATAAATCACAAAGATAACCTATGTTTCATAGTGAAATATGTGACAATCCGAATACCTAAAAACCAAGCTACTAAAATGTAATAGCATTTAGCGTAATGGAATGGATCGACACCAATATCTGAAAGTAATCGATGAGGTTCTTTATAGAAACAATAAACTTCTTCTTCTGGACATTCCAAAACTCGTGGTGTTAAACCAAATATGGCGACTAAACAACCCTGCAACCCGTTGCGCACATATCCATATGTTCCCAAACGCTCGAAAAACGGATGCATATCTTGGAAAAACATGGCAAAACCACTTACAACGACAATTGGAAGTTGAGTACAGGAACATAACAATAACGCAGACTAAAAATGCCGAAATATTAATTAATTACAACCATTGTTAAGTAAGGTTAAGCAATACTTACTCCTACCGAGATGTTTAATGTTCCAAAAAAGAATCCAACCGCATTTACCACACAGCCGAATGTTATCATGAATAGTTGGAAGACTAGAATGCGTTCAGTTTCCATTGGTTGGCCTGACAAGTACCAGGCTAACATTGACGATGTAGATATTGATAATAACTACAATAAATAAACATCATTCATTTTAAAATTATAAGGTAAGTTATGTTTAGATTAAGGTTATGTAAAGTAAACTTACTGATATTGGTAAATCTAAGAGAAAAACTGTCATATAGTATTGTAGAATACTGTAATATCCATTATAATGTTCCCTTTTCACTAATTCCATTTCCATTGGGACTAAAATTAAATATAATTATAAGAATTTGTTAAAAATTACGTCACATAACCTTAGTTTTAGTTTGAGTATAATTTAATTTATTTTGACCCTAAATGTTAGGAAGCTTTTTGGGAAAACTTACAAGATAAAATTGGATACATAAAACCAGTAAGTAGGACGTTTGCAGTGACGCCTAAAGCAAAATGATAATTGAATAAAACTTTTGAGGCATCCATTCCAATGTTCCAAAAAAGAAGACTTAAAAAGAACGCTAGTAAATTGCTTCCTATTAATCTCATTGGCATAAGAATCTTAAAAAAATTAAGGTAAATAATTAATTTAAGTTTAGGTTAATATTAAAGTTTGGTTATGTAACTTACTAAATTTCTTGACATTTTCGTATATTCTCGCTGTAATAAAGTCACCAGTTGATAACTCCACGTGGCATTCGAGTAAACAAACATATTGATGTTGCAAGATTCTATTCTTGGCTCTGAACAGATAACAGATAACAGATATTATCATTTATTGATCAATGCAATTCCATATAAGTTCAGAATTTAAAGATACACAAATATTTAATCAGTCTATTTACTTTTAGGGTTGTTTTCGATGTATGTACAACCATTTCGTGATGCTTTTACTAAGAGAGCTGCTTTGTCATCTCCAAAATCACCAGAACATAACTCAATTACTAAAAAATAAAAATAAATTTTAATTTAGTAACGTTGGTGATTTACAAATATGTATACTTGGTTGCATGCAAATTTTTTTTAAATTAACAATAATTTATTATTTAATTAAAATTCCGTGTAACAAATTAAAAACTACGTCAAAGCAAGATGTAAATTACATAAAATTAATTCAAACAAATTTAAATAGTTAATGTTTAAACGAATTCAATATTTTTTAATTTTATAACTTGGACTATGATTTAACTAACAATGTTTAATTGGTTAAAATGGTTTAATTGGTCGTAATTGTGGTCACTTGTTGTGGTCAAAAGTCGAAAAAATTTAATATGATAACAGAACGAAACCATGTTCTTAACAATTACTTCTTTTTCTTATTGTAATTATAATAATCAACATACTGAATCCGTAAATAGTTTTTGATACAAAACTAAACAAAAACAACAGCAAAAAGTGTTATTCAATGATTAAAAACAAATAATAAGTAATTTAAATATACGTAATAAAATATTAACTATCTAATAACAAATTAAAATGATAAATTGATTAAAATATAATTAAATATCTAAGTGTTTTATGCCTATTTACGTTTACCGACTGTTCATCTTTTATTTTTTTAAGATGCAAAGTGCTAATTATTTGAATTCATAATTTAATTTAATTGATTTCGTTTATGTTTTATGGGTAATTATTTAGTTAAAAGTCTCTAATAAGTAATTACGCTCGTTATATAAATATGCGCAAATAAAACAAATTGTAATGACGCAATTTGTTAGAAAATAATTTAAAAAAAATAATTTAAATTTTAAAATATTTAATTACTTACCATAATCAGCTGGATTGTGATAAATATTGCAGGGCAAATCATGTTCATCTAAAAACGGCACTAAATCCTGCGGTCGTCCTACATATGCACATTTTCCACCGGCGATAACATACGCCATATCAAATATATCAAAATGGCTGGCGCACACTTGATGAATTGTACAAATCACTGTTTTACCACTGCTTGCTATTTTCTTTAAATATGTAAGGATTTGATGTGTTGTTGAAATATCCAAACCACTTTAAATCAAAAACACAATAAAGTTACGTTAAAATATTTTTTTCAGGTTAGAATCGTAGAATAAACTGGAATAAACAAATAAACAAAACACAAACGTTATGTCACATTATGTTATCAACAGCCGCGTGAGAGGCGCTAGTTTTGATATAAACGCGGGAAATTTAAATTTTTAAAACTTACGTAGTCGGTTCATCTAAATAAATAATTTTCGGATCACTAATCATTTCCAAAGCCAGTGCAAGTCGTTTTCGTTCACCTCCCGATAAATTACCAGCTCTTGTGTTGCACGTTGAAGATAAACCAAACGAGTCTAAGAGTTCTGTGATCTAAATTTAAAGAAAATGAATAAAAAAAATCTTTACAACTCAAAATAAGAGTAGTTATTAATAGAATAAGAAATCAACATACAATTGCTTGTTTCTCAAGTCTAGAGTGTGTAACGCCCAACTTAAAATCCGATGCAAATTTCATGTTTTCTTGGACGGTTAACAAATCATTCAAATGGATGTCTTGGGTCAAATAACAAGAAATATTTGCCAAGTGTTCAAAATCAGTATCTGTTCCATTGATTTGTAATTGTTGAAAAGTCGCATGTTGAGGACGATAACCACTTAATGTGTTTAACATTGTTGTTTTCCCGGAACCAGATGTACCCATTATTGCTATCAACGATCCGCTTTCAAACTTTCCGATTAGGTTGTGGAGTATTTTTTTGCCTAAACAAATGTGATGATAACATTGTCAGTTAATATTTAATTGATTAATCAAATATATTGTTACTAAGATTAAGAAATTGGAATTATATTAAAGGTAAAAATCAGTAAGTGTTGAAAAACAAAAGCTCATATTTTACATTTTCATATTTGTGTTTAAATAAAACAAAAAACAAACGATTGAAATTCAACAACAGACAAAACAAATGCTTAACAAGTCATGGGCTACTGGATGCTACATTGAACATTAAAAAACAAAACATCATTACCGCAAACGCAAGCATGTTTTGTTTTTTTGTTTATCAATAACCGCGCCAAATTTAAATTGAAATTATGTGAAACAAATAAAAACTTGTAAATATGTAATATGTAAAAGTAACTAACAAATTTAAAATAATAATAATACCTTGAGGTGTTTCACTACACAAACCACTAAAAAACAACTCACAAGTATCACTTTTATTATTCTTCATAATTTTTGTTTTAATAATCAATATAAAACCAAAACCAAACACTGTTTCGCTACAATACAAACAAAAGTTTATTTTCTAGGTTCTTCGTGTGCATTTACAGTGCACGTCAGTAATCGCACATTACTGTTAAATGTTAAAAGTTAAATAACACTTTCACTTTCCGTTGTTTCGCCTGTTATTACCGTTTGCAATTTGCAAAGCGTTGTAAATCGTAGTTTCCACAATAAAAGTTTATTCACCGCGCGCTCATCGTCGTCTGTCAATATACTCGTAGATGTGATCTATAGGACGATTGCAAACCAACTAAGGCAAGTCGCGGCCGCGACTGTTGCTTAACCGTGTAAAAAACAGTAAAGCATTCGCTAGATAGATAAATAAAAAGCGAGTCGAAGTGCAGTGTGTTAGAGAATAACGTTAGGTATTAGTAATAAGTAGTTAAAGTAATGTATAACAAACATAATTATTATGCCAGTATGAAACATAAGTCTAAATATATCCTACTGTCAACTGTGTGGTACATTTGATTACATTGTTAATTTTTGTGGTTCCGAGTGGTTGAACTTTGTCGGAAATCATTACGCATCGTTCAATATTTAAGATACCTTGATATTTATTTGATGGTGTTTCCGTAAACAAACACGTTTAGTGTTAGCGCATGCGTTGTTTTT
>JARJDS010010314.1:0-25393 GCA_030264155.1 Atheta pasadenae | reverse complement strand
TGAATATCAATCTGTATAGTGCGTGTTTGATGTTACGTTGCATCGGCATGTTGATTATGACACACAGAGTTGAGGACGTCAAAGTCGAAACATTCAAATGGCAATGGTTCTGTGCCTCGTGTTTGGTGTTCAGTGTTCCTAGTGCTTGCTAGAATAGCAAAAGCCGCATAATCTATAATCTGCGCGAGTGTGCGAGTAGCGCGCGTACGAAACTCCGTTGCCGCCGTGGATCGTCCGTCGTCATCGCGCCGGCGACCTACTAACCCCATTCGGGTTGTGCCGCACTATACAACCGAGAGCCAAAGCCAAGCGCAAAGCGCGTTCGGCCATAGTCACATCGCATAGTTGGTGTGTTCGGCGAAAAAGCGCCCGCTTTGAGCCTCGCGACTCGCAACTCGCGAACGAAGACACACCATACGACAGCTTGCGCTGGCTCACGACTTGCTGCTCGTGCAAGTTCGGTAGCTTGACGCTGGTCGCGCCACCACTCCGTCGCTGCGCAACACGCCGCAACCGCACACATTCAGTGTCGCGTCGAACTCCATGCGAAGCAGGCGTGCGTTCCGTTCATCGCTTTTAAACGCCGCAGTAGCGCAGGAACGCAATTAGTTTGGTCTTGTGTGTATATATGTGTTCAATGCAAAGCACAGTGTGTGTGTTTTAACATTGGCCAACATCGGAACGTGTGTTCACAGTGTGTGCTGATATTCACGGTCTCGCCATGACGGTGCGCGCCCGTGCTCGCCACCACAACGCCATGCGCTGCGAATACAAATGCGATTATAAATTTAACGTCGGCCGCGACTGCGAGTACGACAACGTCGCGCAGCATACGCCGCCGCGGACAGTGCAACCTCAAACGACGAAAAAACACGCCGAAAACGACGACGACGTAATCTTCTACTAGTCTTAGAAAATTGTATAATAGAAAGAACTACAGTCGTTACAATACGCCAAAAGTAAAGTTTAAAAAAGTAAAAATTGTTGCGTGCGTGCGTACAACACGCAGCACGTTTAAAACTCTATTAAATTTTCGTTACCTTACCAAATGTTGTGTAGTATGTATTATAATTATGGTTGTGTTGCGTTACGAGTTGGGATTACAGTGAATTGTGACTACTAATGTTAACTTTATTGCCAAAAGTGGAAATCACAGTGAAGAAACAAAACACAACAATAAAAAAACAAAATAATAAACGTGATATTGCAAGTTTGGTATGCAAGAAACAAAAAGAATTGAATGTGATATTTAAAAAAGTTTGAATTGTTGAAATTATTCCAATTGGATTGATTTCGTGTTTACCGCTGTTTGCATGCACACGTGTTGTAGACAAAGTGATTGCGGAATATTTTGTGCTTTCTACAGATCACTGTGATTGTGATCTCTGTGCGTAATTCATCACAAAGTGTTTGTTATACGTACACAACATTGTATAGTGCGTTGGTCTTATTGTGTTCACTGTTTTTGATTGATGATTGCATATAATTATCCATCAGTCGCGTCATATCTTACTCTGACGACGTCATTCAGACGTGGAATCAGGGTGGTTTAACAATGCTGGAACACACTTCAGCGTATTACAACGTTCCGCCGCTGTGCGATGAAGGAGAAACTTTTCCGGATCTTTATTCACGGTAATTGTACTTTGGTTTATAACACACATTTTTCTTTTTACGTTTTCACGTTAAAAAATAAAATTATTCCTTATTTGTACAGGTTGTTTATGCTGGTTTCGCTTTCTTTTAAGTTTCGCGTATTTGCAAAATTCTAATACGGGTAAAATTGAAAGTTTTTGGCTTTAGATGTTTGACTGCCATGGAATAGAATGTGTAATATGTAGTACTTAATGTCCTGATTTGTATTTTGTGGGATTGTTGAATTTGTGGGAGGAACGATGAGTGTTTTGCAAAAAAGGTAACACTTGTTTTCACTGACCGCACGCTGTGTGGCGGCATGCTTTGTGCATGTCGCCAAAAAATATAATTCGCGGTCGTTTGCGCACAAGCCGCGCGAAAAAAAAATTGAGCGCAAGGCCTTTACGTGGGATCTGAGATTCGCGTGTACGCAAAAATGGGTAAAGAGGCTAAAAAAATACAACAAATTAAATTTTCTTTAAAATAAAATTTAAAGCCCCCAAAAGTTAAAAAAAATCAAGTACATTATTTATATGTTCTTACCTTTGTTTTTAAGTTCTTTTTTGATTGTTTTGTTGTTTTTTTTTTCAAATGGATTTCATTTAAATGCGTGTTTTGTTTTTGTTTTATTCGATTTTTTCTGTGTGCAATTTTCCTTTATTGTCTACAAGCACAAAGAAAAGCATTATACGCCTTTAAGCATATAATAGCGTTTGTGTTTGGGATTTATTTATTTATGCCGGGCTTGTTAGGCACGCGGACGGGGCGGCGCGATGCCAAAAAACTTGCGCCTGCAACCAAATAAATAAAAATTCAAATGTCATTGATCAAGCAACCAGCGCCAAAACACATCCTTACTTTCATTACGAGCACAACATTAAAATAAAATAAAATTACAATAAAAAACACAATAAAATCAAAAAAATTAAAATAAATTTATTAGAAAAATGTCTACGTGCTATTCTTACAAATCGATAAAAAAAACTTATCACACTTTTGACAACATTACTATTTCATTATCGACATTAGTCTACGACAGACACGGAATGTATAATAAATCGATTTAAATATTATTTTGGTTTATTTTTATAATACCTTAATTATTATCTACTAAAACGAGACGCATTAGTAGTTATTACTTTAATGGAAATATTTATATCGCTTTTTTTTTTGTTGGTTCTGGCATGTGAATAAAAGTAATTTAATTTATGTATTATAAAATTGATGTAAGCGCTTTTTGTTCATCTTGAATTAATAATATTACCACGTAGTGCTATTAAATTAAGAATAAAATATTTAAAACGGAACACACTTGAAATAAAAATTGATAAGCAAAAAGTGGGCCATCTGATTAGAAAATTATGTTACATCAATGTTGTAGAATATATGACATGATGGTCGTGCTCATTTAAATTGTACGTGGCACAATTAGAAATCAATCGCAGGGAATTTATTAAATTGAAAACCTTCAGTAGAAGGCCGAAATTACACAATTCGACATAATCTGCGAATTTCGACTCAAATAAAATGTAAGTACATACTTTACAAATACTTTAAAAGTTGCGTTAAAAATAAAATTTTATCACTTATCATTCGTTTTTGACAATTTGCGTTGTTTTTACATTAAACACTCAACGTTTTTATTGTTAAAAATATAAAATACCGCTATTTGGAGTCGTTGCAAAAAATATACGAAAATAAATTTGAATTTATGATTTTTTTGTTGGATTATGTAAATGTAACCAACAGGATATGTTTTAGTTTTTTTTTGCATGAAATAAAAAAAAATGATAACAAAGTTTAATTTTAAATTAAGGTTTTATGTTAAATTCAATTTTAATTTAAACCTTTTTTAAATCTTCAGTTAATTTACTCGTTTTAGTTTGTAATAAAATTAAAATGTATCAGATTAAACTAATTAAATTTAAATGATCGATTAGTACAAAAAAAATTAATGAGAAACATGTTTACTGAGACTTTGGACTTCGTTTATTTAGTTGTTCGTTAGGTTTTGGGTTTATTGAGTTTAAAAAATTACTTTTCTCATCGAAATATTACAGAATAGAATGATAATTTCATAGACAAATGCTTGTTTTTTAATATTTTTCTTCCGTAGCTATAAATTTTGAGTTCAAATTTAGACCTTAATATAAGCAAGTTCTACTGTACTTTAATAATTTTATTATTACTTATTATAAGTATACATAAACTTGTTTTTGTGATTTATTTTTAAATAATTGCATTATAAATAATTGTATGTCTTATAATGAAACTTGAAATAATCTATAAATTATTACTGTTATTATTATCATTCATAAACAAAATTATGAAACACTGTCGTTAACTTGGCGATTTAGTTTTATGTTAAACTATTTGTTTCCCTCGCTTCCCACATTGACATTGTGTAATGTTTTCAATGTTTCGCAATGCACAACAACTCATTTTTTGTGCACGTTGTGTAAGTACCTACAATTCTTTCTTGTTTCGTTTCATTTCGCTGATTGCAAGTCGTTGCCACTGGTTGGTAACCATTGCCACCATGCGGTAGGTAAAACGACAACACTAATAAAGAGGCAGGGTTGTGATTTCCTACAGTTTTCTTCCGTTTCAGTTAAGAATAATAAAAATTAAAATTACCTTGAGTGAGTTTTTAAAAAATACTGGTTGTATGCAACATTATGACGGAAATTGTATGACTTTGACTTTGCCTACGTGTAATTTTACATTTTCTTTGTCATTTTTTTGCAAATAAGAGTAAAAAAGAAATATGAAGACATTAATTTTAAATGATTAATATTAATAGTTTTTATAAGAAAACCTTTTGTTGTGTCATACAATTGGATTTTTTTATGTTTCCCGCTTTAAAATTTATCTTTTCGTTAATAGTTTAGGACTTAAAACATGTGGTGCATGTGTTGTGCACCATATGTGAGCGTCACGCTGTGTTATTTAATGTTATTTAACGTGATTCTTTCAGTACGCAATGCCCTTACAATTCTTTGAATGTTTGGCAAAAATTCTTTAGGTTTACATTCACCCTTAGCAAGAAGTTTTGAAAAAGTCTAAACCCTGGTGGAACTTGTTCATCACGTGTTTGTTCGTGTTCATCCCGGTTTTACGTCGGGATGAGAATGCTACGCAGAGAGCCGTAGACGTTTTTTTCTTGTGAGTGTTGAGTGTGTTGTTCGTCTCGCTTTGGAGTCGGGAGATGAAGAAAGCATTTAAAAAGCGGCGAATTTTACGTCTCCCCAATCGCGCCGGCATTGGTTTTTAGGACCAAGAAAGGAAGCTTCTTTCATGCTCGAACGCAAACGCGCGTTTCAAAACGTGCTTTTGAAGGATGAAGAAGAAGCAGCTCAAGCTCAGTCTCCGAGAGGCACGGCAGTAGCAATTCGACGGGCTTTTCTTTTCTTTTTTTGCGTTTTAGATTTCATTTCATTCAATCGCGGCACGCATTAGAAGAAAAGTTCACAAGAAGCATTAGCGTAATAAAAAATAAGCTTTTAGGGTTTTTTTTTTCGTGAAAGATTATTTATAGTTTAAATACTTTTGGGGGAAAAAAACATCAATTTTTATGACAACGACAGAAAAATTAGCAGCGTAGGAAAAACGTGTAACTGTTAGTTATAAATTTTGTTTTGTATAAATTAAAATATATCACTATGGTTGTAAATGTGTAAAAATGTAATACATTTTTAATTTATTATAAATTTAAATATTTTAAGCGTGGTAAGAAGTTAAAATATTTAATGATGCGATTAATTGCAAAAAACAAACTATTGTCGTAAAAGACCATGATTATGAACTACATTTTTATGGCTTCCTTCGTCGTGTGCGTTTGTTGTCTATCGGTGTGGTAATAATTATTAAAAACCAAAAATTTGTAGGTATAGTTTTTAATTTTAGTGCGAAGCCCACGTTAGTGTTACACTTGCTTAATGTGGCGTTGTCTTAATAAGGCCTTTGAGGATCTATTACGTGCGCAGTTTGATATTGGCGTGCATCGTAAAACTTGGCTTGGCCCCGCCGCACACACAATAGCCGGGAGAGAGTCAGTCAAGAGCGCGCACTTAATTAGAGAATTAATTAATAGAAAAACATAATAGCTACGTAATATGATACGCGTCGTCTTCGGCGCGTTCAACGTTCAATTTTCATCGAAGGTAAAAACACACACATCACATATATTTTTATATATATGCATGGCGTTATACAGCGCTGGACTTCCGGTGAATTTTAAATTAAGCTAAATTGGGTCTTAATTACAACATCAACCAGTCCGTATTACGAGAATATTATACACTAATCAGTTATAGTTATAGAGTCATAGAATGGGCATGGAGAAGCGTTTGCAATCAAGGCAAATGAAGATACTGAATGAAGACTAGTAGTCGTTTTTTTCCGCGTGTGTGTCGGAATAATTGGATTAATTAAAACGTGACAAGATTTTCGTTTTTGTTGCTTACTTTAATGGCTTTAATCGGGGAATGAATTAAAAAGTTACAAGATATTAACCAAAAATATTTTGTATTTTTAAATTGGATGTGATGCAATGTTGATTTTAGTTTTGTTTTTTTTAATTAATTGAGATTTTATCTAGATGTGAAGTTATTTTGAAAATTTTAAAAGTTAAAAAGCATGTTTAAGTTTTTGAATAGTTTTTTTTTTGTTTGAAGCTGACAAGAATTGAGATGTTGAGTTGAGTGGAAAGTCGAGGGTTAAAGGATCATTTTTCATTCGATTGATATTAATGTATTCAGTATTCACATTTTGTGCTCACAATTGATGTCTATTGTGACTTACCATTCTTTCCATTAGTTTGATAAGAAGCGACGACGAAAAAATAACTTTGGTATTAAAGCATCAATTTTTTTTACAAAGGTGTTTGATGGCGACATTTGAAACTATGATGCAAGTTATATTTAAAAAATGAGAAACACAATTAATTGACAGACACATTATACGATTAATATTAATGGATTTTATATTTTAAAGAAGATAACAACATAAAAACTGCTTGAAATTTGAAATTGTAACTGAAATTTGTAAAAGAAGTTGCACTTTAGTACGCCCTGCAGGGTTGAGCAGAGAATAGAAGTGCATTTTTTGTGTAAATATTATGGATTTAGTAATTTCATCAATTAATTACTCCATTAAACCATCTGACGATAACTACAACTAATTTTGCTTTCGTATACATAAAATATATTTAAATTTATGTCCAATTAAAGGTTACGATATTAGTTTTTACACTTAACAACCCTCGCCGCTGTGGTCATTAAAATTTTCAATTTATTCATAAACACAAAAATTATGCTCGAACATGATGATGCGCATTGTTGAGGATTCGTATTAAAATTTAAATCGCTTGAAAATGTTTGCAATTTAAAATTGGCGAACATTCATAATGTTGTTGTTCGTTTCTTGACACAAATGAAAAGAAACGGCGTAATAGCGCGTCAAACATGCGAATGCGCAAGGCGCGCGCGCGCGCCAGCGGTCACAAAGCTTGGCGAACAGAACAAAGTTCCCTCTCGCGAAGAAACATGCCTCGAAAAGCACGCGCTCCAACCATGGCTGTGGCGAACAGCAATGCTAAAGCCAGCTACAGAACACAGAAAAGTTGTTAGACGAGTTATATGTGTGCTACGGCCATGAAGGAGACCGCGGAGACCCCGGCGACCGCGCGGCATCTTGCTTATAATAATGCGTTGCAGAGCGCACAACACGCCGCGCTCATTTTTTACCTCGCGGTTTCTTGCGTTTTTTGTTGTTGAGTTTTATAGAGGTTTAGTTCACTATGTGACTATGCCAAAGAGCAGTAATACAGGCTGGTGTATGGAAAATCCAGAACATTTTCCAAACATTTGTTTGAAAGTTAACAAATTATAATCTTTTTTTTGTTGTTAATATGTTTAAGCTTCGAAATAATTTGTTAGGCTATTAAATTGGTCCATTAGTTAATATTATTAGTATTAGCGCAGTTTGATTTGTTAGTGCAAAAATATCAAAAGTGGTTTCGTACCATAAAATAACACAACGCGGTAGTTGTTTTTTTGTTGTTGTTGTGCTGTTGTTATTCGTATAGTTTGGTAGTTGCGGTGTTGTCGGCACAACGACGCGTTAGTGACGGCGACGTTAATTAATGTCGGATAATAATTAGTTATTAACGAGCTAACAAAGATGAAAGACCGAATCGGGCTTGTAGCGTTGCGTTTGCGCTTAAAAATGTTCAGCACGAAACCATGACCAAGAAAAACGTTTGGGGGATAAAAAAAACTTGACATGAAAAACCGAACTAGACAAGACATTAGACATCTAGTAAATTAAACAATTGATGAATAAGATCACGATAGTATACAATTTGTGTATTTGTTTTTTTAACCAAAAATGTTGGGTTACAAAATTTATTATGGGTGATATTTCGTTTTGACATTTCGCATTTAGCATTTATTGAAAATTTTGAGCGTGGAAAGACCGCAGTAATAGTAACGTCACTTGCAACGGTGCATGGTTGGGCGGCGGGACAACTGCGTAGTTTTCGGGCGGCTGCGACGCCGACCTATCCCAATATTCCGAGTAGCGTCGTGCGCGCTCAGGCTCAGCTGCGTCGCAACAAAAAACGCCACTACCCGGCTTCGTAGTGCGGCTTGAACAGACCAGACCAGGGACTTGTAGTAGTATCGCGCAAGTGAAACCGATGCGGATCGGATCGAAAGCGCAGGCGGTGGCGTCGCCGGCGCCTACGCAACGGCGCGACGCGCACGCGTCTCGGGAAGCCTGTTGCGTGCGTGCCGCGCGACGTCCCGACGCCTCGGCCGCCGAGTATTGATTGCTAGCGCACCGCAGCCGCGTTTTCACTGTCGTTTCGTGCCCCGACGAACCAACGACGACGTGGTCTCTTCGCGGACGATGCTCCTTTTTTTTATCTCAGTTTTTTCTTTTCCCCATGCGCACATTTGATCGATGTGTGTGCATGTAATCAGTTTAGTTTTTGCGCCAGCCTCAGACTCTCCGTAGAGGAAAGGGAAATATGAGTGAGTGAAGAATTATAGGAAAACGATTTATTTTTAGATGGGTAATAAATATATTTGGTCGTGGAATATGGATAAAATGATGCATTGGTTTTTAATAGTTTTATAAATCTATTTTTAGGTCCAACGCTATTTTTTGTTTGTAATATTAAGTAACAAAGTTTTAAAATTTACAAGTTTTAAAGGCAATGACTTCTTTTAAACTGCTTTTAAACTTGTGTGTTTACATTATGTTGGATAAAAATTAACTACTTCCGTGACATTTTTTTTATCTTTCTGTTTCCTGACGTTTAAAATTTTGTATTTCATTGAAAGACAATGCAATATTACCAATCTATTTTTCAAAATATGAATAATTTTAGATAACTTATCATGATTGTTATCAGTATGAACGTTTTGCAATTTGTAATATATACTTTGACTTACTGTACAGTTAAAATTGTGATAATCGTAAAGTAAGTCACGTTTTTCCTCCAATTTAAATTACAAAAACATATTTAAAATATTTGAATGGTATTTAAAGAAAGTGTAAGGTGTGTTGCCTATATTATCATTATGTGTTTTGTACTTTCCTAATTTCATTGTACATTCTCTAATGATTCATCGCAGCCGTACTGATGGGTTTATTTTCTTTTGTTGCAGCCTCGGCCCGTGTGACCACGAGCCGGTCTGGGCCACGATGAGTGCCCTCACCGCCGGTGCTCCCAAAAAACGTAAAAAGTCCGACACGAAACCGCAGGCACAGATGTAAGTAACGACTCAATTTGCTTCAAAAATAAGAACAAAGCTTTGCATTACACGATAAAACAATAGAACGAAAATGAATTTAAAATCTTGAAATGATATTATACTATATTAATCTCAATCTAAGTCCGTGAAATTGTCATCTCTTTTTGTTCGTACTGTGTGGTCAGCTTGTTGCAGAAAATGATTCAGCATAGTATTTTATGTTTTAAGATTATGTTAGGTATGACTTTGTTAGAAGTTGATAACAACTTATATAAGTTTTCAAGATGATGATGCGACATGACGAAATATGTAATATGAAACGTTTTCGTTGTTTTGATTCGCGTTTCTGCGTATTCTTCGTATCGGAAACACGAACATGACTATCGCGAATTATAGGATGCACGAGTAGATGTGAACATGAAGTCGAGCATAGTCGAGAACATAGTGCCGGAGAGAAGAAAAGCAAAAAATCGCTGACCATGGAAAGATGATTAGGTTCACCAGTTGTTTCGCATGTCGTCACCTAGGCAAGAGAGCCGTGCTTATTATGTCGGTTTGTGCTGACGCCGCTTTACAATTTCATACAATGCCATAACACAATACGTACATAGTGACACAACTCGCACGCCTCGCTGCCCCGGCGTGTTCGACGCCGCCGGCGAACGCAAACGCCGACTTGAATTAACGCATGGTGATGGCGAGGCAAAGAGTTGTGGCGACTACGTCTGAGTGCAGTTCGCTGTGTACGGAGCGCGTGCTTTTCACACAGTGTCCTGCAACCGGCTGATAAAAAAAAGTTGAGGACGCGCAAGTACCACTTGTTTCCGCACTTCCGGCTTGTTATTTCCTGTGCACCCTTACGTGCTTGTTTAGTTTAATTTTAATTATTACGCGTGTGGATAAAGTTAGTTAAGAATTAATTTTAGTGTTTTGTAAATAAAGTGAGTGTGCAGTTTCACATTCAAGAAATCTTATTGGGAGGTATTAACAATTTCGTTATTGCCATGGTTTAATTGTGGGTTAACATATTAAGCTTGCTTACAATCTTATCCACTTACAGTGTGGCTTTAGTATGAAAGCGATAAGCGCTGACTACTGGTAGTACTAAGAAATAAAACAACTGAAGATCAAATTACATGATAACAACATTGTTGCGGCTCTTGCCTAACTATTAATAATAACGATACACTTCGACTTTGAAAGAATTCATTCCGTTACAACTTGCAAGTTGGTCATTACATTATATTTGTTTAAATTAAAGTTTTGTTATTTACAATTTGGTTTTGGTTTCTTCTTGCAGAAACAAATGTCAGAATGAGAAGAGGCGCAGGGAGCAAGAGAACATCTACATAGAGGAGCTGGCTGAGCTGATCTCCGCGAATTTTTCGGACATGAGCTCGATATCAGTCAAACCAGACAAGTGCGCAATTCTTCAAGAAACAGTCAATCAGATCCGCAGCATAAAACAACGCGAAAACGCCTCGCTGGCCACCGATCCGGTGCAGCAGGGCGAAGTATCCTCATCTAAACCAACGGTCATCTCGAACGAGATCTACGGTCCGTTGCTGCTGGAAGCGCTCGAAGGCTTCCTCTTCGTGGTGAATGCAGAGGGTAAAGTCGAACACGTTACTGACAACGTTGTCACTTACATTAAATTCACGCGCGATGAAGTGTATGGTAAAAGTATCTACAACTTCATTCACCACGGCGACCACGCGCGATTCAGCACGTTGCTGCCGATGGCGATAGCCTTCACCGGTGACCCGCAGGCGGGCGGCGCAGTTGGCGGCGGCAGTAAGTCGCGATCGTTTAGTTTACGGTTTCTTGTAAAATCTGATGAGGTGGATGAGTCGATTGAAGAAAAGCAACAACGCGTCAGTCAGTACGAGGGTATGCACATCTCAAGTACGCAGTTGCGACACGGGGATGACGATCCTTCGGAAACAGGCCCGCGTTTATTGTGTGTTGCAAGCAGAATAACGTACCGAGACAAGGTGTTAAACTCGTCGATGATCGAACAGTTTACTACGAAACTAGATACGAACGGGAAGATTATTGGTATTGACGTATCGAGTATTTCGGTACAGTACACCCAGTTCCTTAATAAGGATCTGGTTGGATCGGCGTTGCAGGATATATGCGCGCCGCAAGATTTACACAAGTTCTTGCAGCACTTGGGAGATACAATGAATGTTGGTCAACATACTAGCCCCATCTATCGGTTGCGAGTTGGCCACGATAAGTACGTACAGGTGCGAACCAAGTCAAAGCTCTTCAAGCCGAATCCAACGTCGACCACAGATACCGATTTCGTCATGGCCACGCACTCTATCATCAGGTGAGAGATCTTAAAATTGATTTAATGCCGTCAGCGAAATTATTCTTAAAACATGTGGAACACCACAGAACGCGTGTTGAGGATTTTGTAATAGAATACAGGGTGTTTTTTATTCTCTAAAGCTTTATTGAAAGATATTGCATCGTGTGCACTGTATGAATCAATACTTGGTATTTACAGTGCAATAATAACAAACGTTATGCAAATTTATAATATTTAAAGTAGCGTGATAAATTACGTTAGCAATAATTGCATAATTATGTTAATTAACAATTGGTCGAAGCTAGTGTTTTACTAGCATGGACAAATATGGCGACCATATAATATTCATATGTCAGCATTATTTTCTACGGTTATTACCGTTTAAAGTTTAAAGCATTGAAGGTGTATTATTATTAATACTGAATTTTGTGGTTCTTTCAGCGATGATTGCACAGGTCCTTCTGATCCTGGTGGTGGCGCTGTCAGTTCCCTTGGAGGTCCCTTAATGACAAGTATTGTTAATGGCACCTCAATCCGTAATGGATCTTCAGGCGTGCCTGTGAGTTCAGGGAGTGACAACTCCACCAATTTCGGTAGCAACCAGTTTGGGTCCAGCGGTGCGCCTTTTACCAATCTTAGCCTGAATGACGATATGATTGACATGCTCACGTCTACAACGTGGGGTGAATTGGATACGTCGTGGTCGGAAGCGCGGCCGGATTCTCGGCAAAGTCTGGTCACAACACCGGTGTCGACGCCGACTCCGCGGCCTCCAAGTGCTACTGCTTATTCCCCCGTGGGGCCCACCGTACCACAGTCACCGCTTAACCACTATCCACAGCCGAGCCCCAGCTCGCAACATCTTTCTAACAATCCATTCGCATACAGCCCGCTGACGGAACAGAGCGTCTTCATGGATACGACGTCGCCGCCTGATACGAAGCCTGATACCAAAGTGAACGTGATGGACGAGCCGCCTACAGACTCGGCGCGGCTGCGCGATCTCCTCACCAAACCGCCAGCAAGCGCCGATAATGGCGACAACGAGAATATCAACCACGACACGATTCTTAAGAAGCTGTTGAACCAACCGGATGAGGATGACGCGCGTGGTGATCATAGGACGAGTCCGCGAGTGCCGCATTCGCCGGCACTTCATGGGAGGAACATGGCTGGCACTTCAGAGTTACCAAAATCGAGCAGCTCCGGTGGTGGCATGCTTTTACAGGTAAAATTATTCACATTTGTTGAAGAATTGACGAGTTATTCATCATTGTAAAAACAATGTGGGTTGGTAAACGCACTGTGGGCGCCTGTCAAATATAATTATTTTCGGGTATTCCGTCATTAAATCGATCCAAACATAAATTAATTAATTTATACATTTGGCGCATTGTTGTGCAACGTTGCGCATATTTTATTTAAGCAGAAGCCTAATCGATTTAGTCATAATGAATTTTTTTTAATTGAGTTTGCTTTAAATGCAGATGTGATTTTAAATTATAAAACATTGATACAATCTAACAGCGCTGTTGATTGGCACACGCAATCTGATTCAAATGGAAAATAATTCTGTATCGCATAAAAGTTGGTGTCGCGTTTCAGTTTTCAGGCATAACTATAGCTGGAGAGTTATGTATATGTATACGCTAATAATAAAGTTCATTGAATGGGCGCAAAATTGCGAGCGCCATAAAAGCGATAACGAGACGTGCAGAATTGCCACCGCATTCGTCGCCGTGCCGGCCAAGTATACAAATATCAAATATCAATATCACATATTTTATTCTCCCGGCCCGCAACTCTGACTGCAAACTGTAAAAAGTGTTAAGCAAAGATTTAGTTGTTCTATTCGTGCGTCGTCATTCCGCGACTTTGAAAGCAATGCTCAAAACGTGTTACAAATGTTTCGCGAAACAAGAGAACAAAAGTCGAGCACGATTTTCAAAAGCACAATGGTGCGCACTTCTAACGTACGCTGCACATCGGATGACGCTGCACGCGCTGCCAACTTCGGCGTCGCGAGTTTGTGACGCGGCGAGCTAACGATTGTGACGATTGTTAATCGCACGGCGACGTCTGTGTACGTACCACCGATACGTGCATCGGTGTACTCGGGGCCAAAATGCGTGCGCTCAGAACGTTATGCGCTCGGTGCGCGCATTAGTTGGCAACAATACGCGACTTAGAACGAACACTGCGACACCGTCTACTCCCAACCGCAGTTGGCGATTCCTAAGCGCTGTGTGCGTGTATGATAAGCTCGACACGCAGCTACGCGCGCGCGCATTCGCCACTTATTTTACCTGAGGCTTTTAGTGCGTGTGCGGGTTTTGCGTTCGTACGACGTGCGTAATCTCTAGTTTTTGAATGGCATTTGTTCCACGCCGATGTGCCGCATGAACGAGATTCGACATACCGATCAAACTGCGATTAGAAGAATATCCAATCTTCAATTCGATGCAATTTTGAACAACGCGCATGTGCGTTTACAATCACAATATAAACTACTTGTGTGACATTGTGCAATTGGATATGCAATTGTAATGGTGGTATGTTCTTGAATTTTTTTGTTATTCTTTATGAACTTGGTGACACGATAAGAATGTATCGAAATTCACGCAGTCTTGCAAGTCCGGTCGGGAGTAGTTCGCGGTGCATACGCACTTTGCATTGTCGTAGACATTTTTGGTTCGTAGATCGAAAGTAATGAACACTGCTAATAAGTTTCATGTTTATTATTGAAAGCTACTTATCTGTTTGTTTATGATTCACAATTTCTATAGATAAAACGATTGAAAAGTGATTTATGATTGAATAAACATTACGACGCATTCGATAGCAATTCGGATTGAACGAAATTTTACATTATGCAGAAATACAATAGAACACATCAGTTATTAGTTTGTGTATGTGGGTGCAATTGGTGAATTGGTGTGGTTAATGTTAACATATTGTATCCTTGTTTTAGTTATTGAACGAAAAGAACGATGACGACGATATGGAAACGCGAGTTGGTCTTAAAAACGGTAGTGAACTGCTGCAAGAACTGCTCAAAGAGGATGAAAAGCCATCGCACCAAAGTCCAAATGAAAAATTATTGGAAAGTCTTGGCTTTCCATCGCCACCTAATGGTGATCCGAACAGAGCGCCTAAAAGACCTAGCGACGATAACGACGCTGACGATGGTCAGGTGAAGGTATCTTCTAGTAGCAAACTGTGTCAGAAGAACAGAATGTTGGCTCAGTTATTAGCCACGGTGCCTCGTTCCAATCAACCCATACCTCCAATACCTGCCAGTGTGATATCGGCGACGCCGCAAGAAAAAATGCCGCGCATCACAGCCGACCCATCGGCGCTCCTTAAAATGCGCCCCGGATCTCAGAACAATAACAATAGCAACAACAACAATATGAACCAGCCGCAGCAGCAGACGCAACCAGCGCAACAACAACAACAGCAACAGCAGCAGCAGCAACAACAGCAGCAGCAGCAGCAGCAGCAACAACAACAACAGCAACAACAGCAACAGCAGCAACAACAACAACAACAACAGCAGCAGCAGGTTCGTCGACAGCCTGGCCGACCACCAAACAGCTACCTCAATCAAATTCTTGCGCCGGGAGGACCTCCTCGAAGCGGGTACAATCACGTCGATTCATCAACGTATCAATCGTCTCCGGCCACTTCGAGTGCTGAGATGTCTTGGAACGAACACAGCTCAGATCCGGTTTTGTCTAGTATTTTGGATCAGGTAATTGACATCGTGCCCGATGACGTCGCCAATCAAAACGACATCCAGATGATCGATACCATGTCTTCGCCGATCAACGTAAAGAACATGAACAGCTTCCCACAGACTGAACATATGAGTGAATCGATGGCGATCAATATGATCCAAAGGTCGCTCATGCAATGCGAAACTGCCGTAAAGAGTCCTTCTTCGCCTACCATTTCATTGCCTGGAGCAGCACCCGCTTACAACACAAACACCGTAAGTTAAATTTGTTTTTTATACAAAGAATTTATTTAGAGCAAAATATAATTGATTGTAGATTGCAAATGCTAACCAGCCCTACCCACCCCCACCAAATTATCCCCGAATGGGGAACATGCAACGACCTCCTCTTCGTCCCGGCACTGGCCAGTACCCGCAACTTACGCACACGCAGCAAATGCGGATTCAGCAGCAGCAGCGTAAGAATGCGGCGCAAGAAAAGAAACGATTGTTGGAACGACAGAATGATCAACAGTTCGTCATACCGTCCAATGCCTCCGTTGATCCTAGCGGCATGAATAATCCTGGTATCCAGAACATGGACAGTTTGATGAACAATACTGTAGCGCCTAATGTAAGCTTACAGCGGTCATCTAGTATGCCAGAGTCGCAACTTTCTCCTGGTTACCAAGTAAATCAGGCGAATCAGCGCCTCAGTCAAAACCAGCAACCCTACTCGCCGCATGCGCAGATGACTAGCCCTATTGCACAGCAGGGCAATTTTACGCAAGCTACTGCTGGAAACTTCCAGCAAGCAGGGGCCAGACTTTCGCCACATCCGCCATTTAATCAACAGCTGTCTCCTCGACAGCAACCGTACCAGCAGCAGTCGGTGACCGCCTCCAATGCCAACTGGCAACAACAGGCGACCGGCAGGCTGAGTGTTCAACAACAGCAAAATCCAATGCTCAATGCCCAATTAACTGTACGTAAAGTCTATTTTGGCAATTTTGATTAATTTTATTGAATCCATGGTTAAATAATGGTATTTTTAGGGTAATTTTGTACCGGGGCCCAATGGACGCGTTGGTTTTCCTGGTCAACGTAATCAACAACAGCAACCACGAGCTGTAGGCAGTCCTGGTTCAGGCGGAACACGGCATTCGCCGTTTCCAACCGAACAGTTCCAGCCTCCTGCGTCGCCAAACTCGGGATTCAACCAAAGCCAGTACCTGAGGATGCAACGCGCTACCAGCGCACCTACGGCAACTACTCAATTGCCAGGTAAGCACTTCGCACATCTTACGATCGTTTGAACAATAACAACGACTTTTTAAATAAACCACGTGAGAAACAATCAACGAGTGACAAACAGCTAGGAAAGACATTCACTCGTATCATAACGATTTTTATATTCAGGCAGACAATGACCTGCAATTTTGGGCATGTAACTTTTTTTGCTACCCGTAGTGCAGCCGTGCAGTGCATTCGTAGTAAAAACTTAATTTCTATCAAGGTTGCAGTGAGTTTTTGTACTCTACTACTACTTTTTACATTTTTAGCGAAATATTGTTATATATATATGCATGGTAGATCAGAAACTTTCTATATTATTGTTTACTTGTGATGACGATGCGTTTAGAGCAAGTCATATTTAAGACTATCGACGAGGACCTACCAATTCGATTTTTTTGGCAATTGATATAATGAACGCGAATATCCAGTACTCCCTAAAAATTGAAGAAAATTGAGAGAATTTCTTAGGTCAGCTATGAATATGTTACAGGTGGTCTGGCATCGCCCCGGCAATACCGGGATCATCCTCCTCCGCACACTTACCCCCCGCTCCCTCCCAACCCTCATCACCACATGATGTACCAACAAGAGTCATCGTACCCTTACGATCAAACAGGTTTACAGCTACCTTACAATGGTGCTGATCGGGGCCGAATACCCCCGCATCTGCAGGCTGGTAAGTTGACAAATCAACACACAAACTGGGACGGTCATTGCGACCGGCCGGTAAAATCAAATTCAAAAAGGGCACTTGACTCATTTATGCTCATCATTCAACACTCATTACACATATTTTTACATTCCAACACACGTACATTATACACTAAACAATACAATATCAGATTTATGTTGGTTTCATGTTAAAGTTGTATGTGAATCTGAAATTGTGTGCAATGATCATGTTAATAGTTCATATGTTGCACCCATCATGTCAACATCACACTCACACTTTATGTAATAACACACCACTTGCTCATATTGTGCTCCAAAATATCATCGCTGTGCTAAAATCAACATTGCAACTCAAAGGGAAACCTGTAACATCCTCGTATAAACCCACCATCCCCATACCGCCATCTGGAAACAGTTCGTTATCCCCCACGTTTTAATCATCGTTCCATTATTGTGTCTAGCATTTTGTTGGATGTTAATGTTGCTTTATTTGTTTTGTGTTGTTGCTTTATTCACGTTTTAACTTCATGCTACAGAGCATGAAAGTTTTAGTGCGACTATTTCTACCATATAGTTGTGAATATGCATGCTTCTAGTTTTTATTTTAGTCTTTAGTGAAATGTGCATTAATTACAATCTAGGCGTTGGCTTGCAAGACGTTTTTAGAGTAGAGGTGTGATCCAGTTTGGTCCACCTGCAGTTTAGAGAAAATCGAGCAATCGCTTTTACTGTGTTTTGTTTGTTAAACTTGTGTTTTACTTTAATGTTGTGTATTAACAAATCTCTCAAATCATATACCATACCATGTCCGAAGTTTAAAGAATATGACGCAATAACTGACTAATGATGGTTTGCCGGCTTTTCCATAGGTGTGTCCGTTGGAAATACTGGCACCACGTCGGATTATGTGCGGCAGGAGCTTAGAGCTGTGGTGGGTGCGCGTGCTGGCCAGCAGGTGCAGCAGCAAATGACGAATTCCACGCGACCTCAGCAAGTGCAACAACAGCAACAACAACTTCTTCAACAGAACACACCGGATTTAGACGCTCTCGGTCTTTCGTTTGAAATGCCTACTTCCGGTAAGTTATCCTTTGCGGCAACACAGCTTACCTCACTTTAAATCATGTAATATGTGGGATGCAATCACGCATTGCATTGAGGGCATTGACATTCAGATTAATACTACGGGGATGTACCTTAAGATATTGTGCGATAATGTAAATAATTGCTTCTGACGATGGATGGCGTGTGGAAATAACTTTAAGTCTGTACATTTACATTCTCGACCAATTTTTGCACTGATTAAACCATCCTGTTTGTGCCTTTTTGTGTTCATTGTCTCAGTGTGTATACTAAAATTATGGGGCAGATTTTTGCACAATGTTTACCTACTGCCAGTAAGCTTAAAGATTTTGTTCGTTAAAATCGTGCATGTAAACATTGCGCAAAAACTGCAGGGAGTGCGTACATTGATGACGATGTTGCGTGCAGGTGCGAGTGATAGCCCGAAACTTTGGGGCGCGATGGGGTCAGATTTGGGCTCAATGTCTCCTCCACAGGCAGCAACCTCCAGGGTAAGCAACGCTAAGAATGCACCGCATCACAAAAGCTACACTTTGTGTGCCACGCTTTTTTCTGTGTTATATCATTCTCTTAATCTGATTTCATAATTAACCGCACTTTTATCATCTTCCCTCGCAACGCATTTGACTTGCTTTTCGGTAGTGATTAATTATTTTGATTGGTTCAAGGTGTTCATGATTTTATGTTAACGATTTGTACAATAACAATTGAACTACTTTTATTTGTCGAATCCTTTTTTATTTCGATCTAGAAATTATGTTATTTATTGTAATTGTAGTAAAAATAGTTTGTCTTTTCTTATAATGTTGGTTGATTTTATTATTCATTATTAGGCAATTTGTTCTAATATTATTTATGTTTTACAGACTACTATGGAGGAGGGCCGACAAGGTGATCACAATCCTTCGTTGCTGCAGAAGTTGCTTTCGGAGTGACGGATTGTACATAATAGAAATATTTACTACTAGGTACCTCATTATCGATGATAAACAAAACAATTTATGATGAAACATACATAAGAAATAAGTACCGCAGGCTGTAATCTAGACAGGTTAGCTGTATCAAACAAAAAGAAGTGCATTACTACTACGTTGCTTGTTTGTTCATTTTACGGTTAGGGTAGGTAGTGCGCGAAAGCTGCATTTTGATAAAAAGAGGAAGGAAGAGCTGTGCGCCGAGTTGTTGACGTAGCCGAGATGACGATAAATGCGGAAGGTCGCGATTGATGGGCCTGAGTGCAATTGTACATAGTTAACTAACTATATTATTACTAATGAATGACACAGGACTTGTTTATATTTATATACGAAAAGTTAAAACGATAAAAATGTGAATTAATTATAGTGACATTAAGCAAACAAAAAAACAACATTAAGGGAAAATATGAACATGAATGTTTTGAGCGATAAAAAGTGAAAAGGGTGTAATTTTCGTAATGAAGCTACTGTGTAGGTACATAACTTGTAAAGTAGAAAGTAACTGAGTAACGATGCGGAGAAGAAAGAGAATAACAAAGAATACAAAACAAAAATGAAGATATATGAAAGAAGAATATATATATTATATAAATATTATATTTTATTATAATATTGGAAAAACTTTAAATTCTGACTTACGTATTATCGAGAAGTTACGTACCATTTTTTGATTATTAAAGCAAAAAATAATTAAGAGTAATTATAAATAATTCGTAGTAGAATGAATGACTCGAGCTTGAAATGGAAGCTAAATAATTGTCAAATTACGATCTATGTGGAAAGAAAGAGGGAAATTTATGTTTCATACTTGTCTTAACAAACTTTGGCATTCACCAAGAGCAACCAAACACAAAAGAAATCAAAAACAACGCAAACATACAAAACGCCTGTATGGAGGATAAACAATAGCTGACTGTTTGAGGAGAACTGCATGCATGCGCAACCAGCTAAGAGTGTTTCAATTCTTGTACGTGTTTCGTGTTGTCTTCCTTTCAGTGAGTGTTCATGCTACGCATTACCAAAAACACAACATACAAAAACTAAAAGGATGAGTTGAAAATATGGCAACAAAAATAAGATGAGAGATTATGAAAAATATGAAGAAGAGAAAATAGTAACTGTTAATATTTTATACATAAATAATTTAAAGTATGTTATTCAAAGAGATCGTTATGTTGGACATTGTGATAGGCAAAGCGCCATGTTACTGTTGCTAGGTAATTTTCCTAGACCTTATTAGTAATAGCATTCATATATTATATATAACTTGATTATATTGTCAATTACACACGCAGCCACTAAATTTAACAAGAAAACAAACAAAAAGTGAAAAGAAAAATGATGTGACTTGAATGTGAACGTAATTTTGCTGAAAATTTAAATTAAATTTAAAAATTGAAAAAATAAAAATATGAACAAATTGACAAAATGAAATAATGCAGACAAAACATTAATTACACAGATATTTTTTGTACATTATTGGAGTTTTGAAATATATCTATATTACAATAAAAACGTAATGCAATGACTGTAACAATATCTTTTAGGTTATATGGCCGTTTTAACACATTTCCAAACTCCTTTCTATTTGATTTATTTTTTAGTATTATTAAGATATTTTGTTTTCTTTAGTTTACATAATAAAGATAAAACAAACCTTTTGTTCTTTTACTTATTCTATTATAAAGACAGCGAAATAATTATCAAAATAAACTTCGTGCATCGTGTATATGCATTGTGTATGTTTGGTTGCATACAATCATTTACGATTTATTTTCAACTCAATATATGTTCTCCTCGTTCTACTTTATTTTAAATAAAGTCAATTGATATTGAAAGAATTGTTGTTTGCTAGAATGCTAACAACATCTATAACAATCTATAATAAACACGATTTCAATTAATTATTTAATTAAGTTTGGCAACGTTGCAAAATAAAACGCTGATGTTGGTAGCAGTTGGTAGCACTGACAAAACAAGCGCAGTAATGTGCAGATGGTGCAGAGTCAAGGCAGAGTGAGGCAGAGTCAAGGTGAGTGAAGTGTAGCAAGCATAAACAGGAAACAAGTGGCGCCATCAAAACAAGCAAAACATTCCAGAAGCCGGCCGGGCACCGCCATACTTTTCATTCTGTCGTTTACAATCGTTGACGAAGCATCTTTTCCTTTAGGTAAGTGAAATCTTTAAACATCTACAAGATTATTAATGTTTAGAGTGTTTAAATACCTTAATTCCATCTTTCATGTTTAGTAGTTCAGTTTAATGATAATATTTTTTGCGTTACATATATATTAGTATTAATTAAAAGACTTGTTTTTTTTACATTTGTTACGACGCATATTCGTTATAAATCTATTTAGGTAATACTAGTGGTCATCAATTATTTGTTATGCAATGTTAGCTAATATTCGGTTTTATTTTGTAAGACTGTTGATCATATTGATTATTATATTGTGTCATTATATTTCCAGTTAAAACCCTGCAAAACAAACATACAAAATGGCCGATAATGAGGATCTTTTAGACTACGAAGATGAAGAGCAAACTGAGCCAACCACCACAGAAACAACTGGTGCAATTGAACCCAAAAAGGGTGTCAAAGGTACCTATGTCTCCATCCACAGTTCGGGCTTCAGAGATTTCTTGCTTAAACCAGAAATTTTAAGAGCCATTTCGGACTGTGGTTTTGAACATCCTTCAGAAGGTAAGTCTGCTTATTTGTAATAAATTCTTAAAGCTAAAATTAAAATGATGACTCTAATAGGTAGGGACAGCTGAATATACTGAAGCAAAATGTGGCCTATCCTGATTTTATCTTTAAAATTATTTTATGTGAAGTTTTTAAGGCTTAAACATTAATTTTGTGGTTATTAATTGGTTACAGTGCAACATGAGTGCATTCCTCAAGCTGTTCTTGGTATGGATATTCTTTGCCAGGCTAAGTCTGGTATGGGTAAAACTGCTGTGTTTGTGCTTGCCACATTACAGCAACTTGAACCTACTGAAAACGTTGTTTACGTGTTGGTAATGTGCCATACTCGTGAACTGGCGTTCCAGATCAGCAAAGAATATGAACGTTTCTCTAAGTATATGCCTACTATCAAGGTTGGTGTGTTCTTTGGTGGTTTGCCAATCCAGAAAGATGAAGAGGTTTTGAAAAGCAGCTGTCCCCATATTGTTGTTGGTACTCCCGGTCGTATTCTCGCCCTGGTTCGTTCGAAGAAGCTGAACTTAAAACATCTTAAACATTTTATTCTTGATGAATGTGATAAAATGTTGGAATTACTAGGTAATATTTGGTTTGTTTATGTAAATTCAGACAATGTGTAAACAAATGCAATGTTTTTATTTGTGTTATGTTTTGGCCCAACAGATATGCGACGTGACGTTCAAGAAATATACCGCAACACACCACATGGCAAACAAGTTATGATGTTCAGCGCTACACTCAGCAAAGACATTCGTCCAGTCTGCAAGAAGTTTATGCAAGATGTAATTGAATTTTCATTAAGTACCTTTGGGCGAACCGCGCAATGGTTGTTGCGATACGTTATCTGAACCAAACATACAAACCGTGGACAACTTGAAAACTTATTTACGTCGCGTTAAAGTGAAAATAATTAAAATAAACGTGCCTCGGTCATTAGCACGTCAAACAACACTTAGAGCACTGTAGCCCTACGAGTAGGTCTTTGGGGTTGGGCTGGGGCTAAGAAGAAAGGATGGATTCTCTACGCCGAAGATTATTTGGGGGCTGTTAATAACCGTTTTTGGGTATTCGCGATTACACGACGCAATTACGCGTATTCTTGGCTGAGCTACAGTGCTTATAAATTTCGAAGAAATGACACACAAAATGTGAGAAAATTATTACAATTAAACACACACTCTTTATGAGAAGGGTATATTTTTTGGCTGATCAACACATCTTTATTTCATCTCGCTTGGTTTTCCAACTTATGTTTGGGAGGAAAGCGACGATGCGTTCGATTCTTATCTGCGGGATTGCCGATTGTGTTCCCCTGTGTTCAGCTTGAACTGTATGTACAATCGATGCGACGCAAGCAATTGCTTATTTTTATTTTTTGTTTAAAAAGATCCCTGTAAATTTTGTAATTCGGTGAATGTGTATTTGTGATTGATCTGATGAACAATTTAATTCTTTCGCGGTTTCCACCAGAGTGCATTATGCATTATGATGGCCTAGAATTTCTGATCAAATTCCCGGCGAAAAGCTTGAAATTTGAAGTTTTATAGACATATGTTTCAATGTAAATCTGTTTTAGCCAATGGAAGTTTACGTCGACGATGAAGCCAAATTAACCTTGCACGGGTTACAACAGCATTATGTCAAACTAAAGGAAAATGAGAAAAATAAAAAGTTATTTGAACTTTTAGATGTGCTTGAATTCAACCAAGTAAGTTATAAATGTTATTTAAGTCTTAACAAGTCAAGTAAGATTATTATGATGATAAACATTCAAAACGTACTATTGAACCTAATGATTTTGAACTCTCTCACTGATGTCATTTAAAATATGGATATGTTTTCTTGTCAGTTGTTGCAAAATGTTAATATATTTGTCTTCAAGGTTGTCATCTTCGTCAAGTCCGTACAAAGATGCGTCGCCCTCGCTCAACTACTCACTGAACAGAACTTCCCAGCTATTGGAATTCATCGAGGAATGAATCAAGAAGAACGTTTATCCAGATATCAACAATTCAAAGATTTCCAAAAGGTACTTTTTATTTATAGTCATTTACCTTTAAGATTTAAAATGATGACACTAATAGGTAGGGACACCTGAATATTATGAAGCATAAATCGGCCTATCCTGATTTTTACTAGAAATTAATTGTTAACTTATAAAAATGTTGTCATAAACTAATATTTATATTTGTTTTGTAGAGAATCTTAGTAGCGACAAATCTGTTTGGCCGTGGCATGGATATTGAACGAGTGAACATTGTTTTTAACTACGATATGCCAGAAGATTCTGACACATACCTCCATCGAGTTGCACGAGCTGGTCGCTTTGGTACAAAAGGCCTTGCCATTACCTTCGTGTCAGAAGAAAGCGACGCAAAGATTTTAAACGAAGTACAGGACCGTTTTGATGTGAATATTACCGAATTACCTGACGAAATTGATCTCAGTTCATATAGTAAGTTTTATTTTAATTTTAGTAAAATTATAATTATCAAAGATTTATGATGAATAACTTATTTCTTTCGCGGTTTCCACCAGAGTGCTGATAGCATTATGATGGTCTAGAAATACTGATTTGGTTTGCTTTTAAGCCAATTAATGTGTTTTTGTTTATATGCTAATTTTTATTCTTGTTTTCTTACAGTTGAAGGACGATAAAGCAACACGTGGCGCTTTTATTGTATAGACTAATAATTTAAAAACTTATTAAATGTAACATTGATCCAATGGATGTGGAATTATTAACAATGAATTACTACGAAAATGGTCAATTAGATCATTAGTAACTTTATATTTTAATTACTGTATTAATAGAAAGTAGTGGATATTTTCCATATTTTGTTTGTGACATTGTGATTGATTAACTGTATGGTAGAAAGAAAGTATTCAAATAATTTTCTTTAAGATTTCAAAAAATAATGAATAAATAAATTTACATATTAATTGAATGCGGTGGTTTATGAAAACAGCTCCTTGAAAAATGTTTTACCTATTTTATTTCTTATAAATAACTAACATTTACTCAATGTCAGCAATAGGAATTATCGTAGTGGTTAAGGAGCCGCTTGTTGAACCGAAGGTCTATGGTTCGATTCCTGCTCGGTGTATCTTTTTCTCAAATAAATAATAAGCAAGTAATGCTTACTTAACATTGAATTGAGAATTGAAAAATTTTCTAAGTTCAAGTGCCCGAACTTAAAAATTAAAATTTAAAAATGT
>JARJDS010010304.1:0-21334 GCA_030264155.1 Atheta pasadenae | reverse complement strand
ATAAGTAGTGGCATTAAATAAGTTTATTAAACATTTGTAAATAAAGCAACAAATTAAGATATTTAACGTTATAATCGAAAAAAGTTCATTTTAAAAATATCCAACATGTTTACCTGTTATTTTTTTGATATATCTCCGCTATTTTGAATGCGATTTTTCTCAAATTTTGATCAGGTATAGTCATTGAGTTGGGTTATAAAAATAACTGAATAATAATATTAAATTATATTGAGTTAAAATAAATATTTAAACTTAAACAGGAAAAACTAGTAAGTTCTGATTTTTAAAATGTGTTATTTCAATTTTTAGGTTATAATTCCGCCATTTTTAAAGTAATCTCTACAAAAAAATCAATAATAACGTAAAATTAACAGTGGCATAAAATAAGTTTATTAAATATTTCTAATTAAAGCAACAAATTTATATATTTAACGTTAAAATCAAAGAATGTTTATTTTAAAAACTTCCAACATGTTTAACTATTATTTTTTGTATATATCTCCGCTATTTTGAATGCAATTTTTCTCAAATTTTTATTAGGTATAGCCATTCAGTTATGTTATAAAATAGTTAACAAATAATATCAAATTTTGATCACCTATAATAAATATTTATACATAAACGGAAAAAAAACTTGTAGGTTCTGAATTTTAAAATGTTTTATTCCAATTTTTAGGTTATAACTCCGCTATTTTTGAATTTATGACAAAGCAAATCTCAATAATAATACAAAATAAACAGTGGCATAAAATAAGTTTATCAAACATTCATAATTAAACAACAAAACTTATATATTTAACAATTTAACGTAAAAATCAAAGAACGTTCAACTCATTTAACTATCATTTTTTGTATGTATCTCCGTTATTTTGAATACAATATCTCTCAAATTTTTATCAGTGATAGTCAATAAGGTATTTTATAACAAGGTTAAACAAAAAAAATAAATTTTAGTCAGTTATAATAAATATTTAAACATAAACTAAAAAAAACCATTTGTCGGTTTCGTTTTTTAAATTGTTTTATCTCAGTTTTTAGGTTATAACTACGCCATTTTAAAAGTTATTTTAACAAAAATTTTAACAACATTAGAAAATAAACTGTTTCACATTTTGTGTTTATTAAAAATGTATAATTAATGCAACTAATATATATATTTATCGTTAAAGTACAAAAAAACATAAAATAAATTAAAAAAATATACAATGCAATAATAACCAAATACATTTCTTAACAAATAAATTAAACCTCAAGCATTACAAACAAATCAATTTCATAAACTTTAATTAACTGACATAGCAACTACATTAAATGTTTGAACCAACACACTGACAATTTGTTTAATTTGATTATTTGATTATTATCAAACAAGTTGTTTAAAATACATTATATTTGTAACAATCTTCTTCAATCAATAATATATAAATAAAGTAATTTATTGTTATTCAATTACTTAATGAAAAATATTTCAACAATACCTCGGCGATGGTTCAGATCGCCAACGCATGACATTTTATAAACTGCAATATCAGACTGCAATTGTAGGTGCAATATTAATTGTTGTTAATTTGTTCCTTATTATCAAAACATTTGATTAGCAAACCAAAGTTATAAGTAATTCGTTGAGCGTGTGTCAAAGTCACAAAGCGCATTTAGCTTAACCACATTGGTGGTAGGTTGCGTGCGTGTTGTGTGGTAGATTTTTAATTTTTAGGTTAAAACAAAATCATTTGTTAATTTAAAGTTAAAGAAGTTGGAGGGTTGTTAAATTAATAAATTGAAGAACACGTGGTAAGTCTTAAGTCAAGGCTTGACTTAAGCCATGACAGCTTTAATATGGAAGTGTCTAGCCGTCTTTGTTGTTGTTCATGTAAGTCATGTAATTTTATTCATAATTTTTGGGAATTATTTAATAAATATTAGACATTTATATTGAATTTTATGGTGGTTCAGTTTTAAGGGTTCATATTTTATGTTTAGGGGTTACATTTAATTGTTTAATGTTAATTATTTTGTAATCTAGTTTATCCTTTATTTGTAAAAAAAATTTGGTTAAAATTGCTTTCAAAATGGAGGAGTTATAAACAAATTAGTGTGTGAAAACGTTTTTGATAATTTCTTGTATTTATTATGTTTAGTTTTAAATTTAATTAATTATTAACCTAAGTAATAGCTTGAAAATTAAAATTTTATTTAAACAATTATATTAATTAACTTATTCACTATTTAAAGTGAAAATTTGGTTGAGGTTGTTTTTAAAATGGCGAAGTTATAAACAAAAAACTGTGTAACAAAATTTTTGAAAATTTGTAGTTATTTATTTGTGTAGTTTTGACTTCAATTAATTAATAATCTAATTTATAGTTAGAAATTTACAATTTTGATTTATCAGTTTTATAAATTAGATTAACTTCTATCAATAAAAAAAAATTAGTAAAGATTGTTTTAAAAATGGAGGAGTTATAAACAAATTAGTGTGCAAAAACGTTTTTGATAATTTCTTGTATTTGTTATGTTTAGTTTTGAATTTAATTAATTATTAACCTAAGTAATAACTTGAAAATTAAAATTTTATTTAAACAATTATATTAATTAACTTATTCACTATTCAAAGTAAAAATTTAGTTGAGGTTGTTTTTAAAATGGCGGAGTTATAAACAAAAAACTGTGTAACCAAATTTTCGAAAATTTGTAGTTATTTATTTGTGTGGTTTTGACTTCAATTAATTAATAATCTAATTTACAGTTGGAAATTTACAATTTTGATTTATCAGATATATAAGTTAGGTTAACTTCTGTTAACAAAAAAAAATTAATAGAGATTGCTTTAAAAATGGCGGAGTTATAAACAAAAAACTATGTTAAAACATGTTGTTATTTGTTTTGCTTAGTTTTGACTTCAATTAATTAATAATACGATTTATAGCTGGAAATTTTTAATTTTAATTTATCAGTTTTATAAGTTAGCTCAACTTCTATTAATACAAAAATTTTAGTAAAGATTATTACAAAAATGACGAAGTTATAAACAAAAACCTGTATGAAAATCTGTTATTCGTATTTATTTAGTTTTGACTTTTATTAATAAATTACGCACTTAAAGAACTTTAATTAAAAATGTTGACTAAACAGTTTTATAAATTACTATTACAACTATTTGTAATAAAAAGATTGGTTAAGATTGCCTTCGAAATGACTGAGTTATAAACAAAAAAACTGGGTGAAAACATTTAAGAAAATCTGTAGTTATTTGTTTAGTTTAGTTTTGATTTTAATTTATTAATAACACAATTATGCTTGCAATTAAAAAATTTGATAGTTTTATAAAGTAACTTTCATACTATTCCTAATAAAAATTTAGTTAAAATTGCTTTTAAAATGGCGGATTTATAAATAGAATATCGAAAAAACACTTCAGACTTTCTGTTAACAAACTAATTAGTGACCTTTAACATTACATATTTAATATTTAAATAAAGATTTTTTAAATTTTAACAATATCAACTAATAAAATAACTTATCCTTTATTTTTAATAAAAATTTCGTTATGATAATTTAAAAATTGACAAAGTTATGACCCTTTTTCTGTGAACAAAACAATTTTTAAATTTTTCTATTTAATAAAATTATAAATAACTACTTACATCACTTATAATTATTATAAAGAACTAATTATTTTAAATTTTTTAGTGTGTACAGTCAGCATCAACTTATGATGACTTCCGACGTGTATTCTACTCACCAAACGCCGAATCCAAATACGATGAATGTGAAATACTTGAACGTTCCAACTTTAAACTGGGCAGCGATGAATCTCCTAAAGACTCCTCATCAGCACCAGCTTCTCCCTGCCAGAACAAAGCACCAAATGCAGTGGCAACTGCTAACGTAAATGTCCACATTGATCAAGGGAAACACAATTCACCATATTACAAAAACAAATACTCAACGTTGCCTCATTTTTCAAATATACCACCACTGGGAGGAATAGGAGCTCCTGGTATTCCAGGTGTGTACCCAGGTATACCACATCCACACCCACCGCCTCCACCTATGTACTACCCATACCCATGGAATAAACGCAACGGGCCCAATTATAGTGTCCTTCACGGCGGCTACCATTCGTTTATGTTCCCAACTGGAACTTACCATCCTAACATTGGAAAGGGTAAATTTAACAAGAAAGGTAAATGTGTTTGTGGTAAAGATTATGATCATCCTTACCATCATTGGCCCGGACATAGAAGCGGTGAATTTGGTGAAGATGATAGTTCTGGGGATTTGTCTGAATCTGATGTGGTTCATTCTGATGAGTTGGAAGAGTCTGATGAAGTATTTTCTTCTACAACTCCTACGCCACCTCCAAGTACTACTACCACTACTAAGAAACCTAGGAAGACTAGGAAAACTAAGAAACCTAAGACAACTACTACTACTAGTACTACACCTTGTCCAACAATGGAAACAACAACAATTAAAATTCATGACCATACTGTTGTTCCTACAACTGTGAGACCATGTCATCATGGTACTGACGGTTATGGTGGTACTTGTACTCCTGAGTATGATGGTGATGATTCTTCATCGTGTTCTTCAGAAGAAGTTGTTGGTGGTGGTCATGGTCATCCAGATGAGGGTGATGATAATTTAGGTGATGATGATGTAACAACTACCGAGGTTTGTTCAGAAGGTAGTACACCTACAACTAGTACTGCTGCTACTGAGTTGTGTGAAGATGATACGACTACAGGTACATCAACTTCAACAACAACAACTGAGATTTGTGATACTGAGGAAACTACCACTCCAACTAGTACAACGACAACAACTGAGATTTGTTCAGACGAAACTACTACTCCTACAACAACAACGGCTGCTAGTGAGATGTGTGAAGATGATACTACTACAACAACTACTACAAGTACTACTCCAGAACCGAGTACTGAATGTGCAAAAACTACAGAATCTACAACTGTAGAATGCGAAACTACAACCACAACCACTACTTCTGAACCAACTACAACCGAGGAATGTACAACAACTCCTGAGCCAACTACAACTGCTACTGAAATGTGCGAAGATGATACTACGACAACGACTACAACTACTACAACTACAACTGAGTGTATTGACACAACTACGCCTGAAGATCATGATGGTGGTGAAGATAATTTGGAAGAATGTGATGAATCTACTACTCCAACTTCGACTACGACTGCAACTGAACTGTGCGAAGATGATACGACTACAACAACAACAAAAGGTACCACTACCACTGAGGAATGTACTACGACAACTACGACTACTGTACCTACAACAACAACAGAAGAGTGCACAACGACAACTACCAGTACTACTACTCCTGAGCCAACAACAACTGAATGTACAACTACTCCAGAACCAACGACAACAGAAGCTTGTACAGAAACAACAACCACTCCTACAACAACGACAAGTACTACCGCAGCAACAGAATTGTGTGAGGATGATACTACAACAATCCCAACTTCTACTACAACTGAATGTTCTGATGTTACTACTCCGACAACAACAACCACAACTGAGGTTTGCACTGAAGAAATAACAACAACAACGACCACCCCAGCACCAACGACCGCTTCGACGGAAATGTGCGAAGATGACACTACTACACCAACAACTACGGAAGTGTGTACTGAAGAAGTTACTACTCCAATAACCACAACTACGACTGAGGTGTGCACAGAAACTACTACAACTCCTTCAACAACCACGACTGAAGTTTGTACTGAAGAAGTAACAACAACAACGACACCGGTACCAACTACAGCTTCGACAGAGATGTGTGAGGATGACACTACTACTCCAACTACAACAACTACTACCACTACAACAACCGAAATTTGCACTGAAGAAGTCACGACACCTTCTACAACTACAACTACTACTGAAGAGTGTTCCGATTCGACTACAACTCCCACAACAACAACTGAGGTTTGCTCTGATGTAACAACTACCACGACGACAACTACACCGGTACCAACTACAGCTTCAACCGAGATGTGTGAGGATGATACTACTACACCAACAACAACAAGTACTACCAGCACTACAACAGAAATGTGTACTGAAGAAGTTACTACCCCGACAACTACAACTACAACTGAAGAGTGTACAGATACAACTACAACTCCTTCAACTACCACGACTGAGGTTTGCACTGAAGAAATAACGACCACAACGACTACTACTACACCGGTACCAACTACAGCTTCGACCGAGATGTGTGAAGATGATACCACCACACCAACAACAACTACTACTACCAGCACAACTACAGAAATTTGTACTGAAGAGGTGACCACCCCTACAACCACTACTACAACTGAGAAATGTACTGACACAACAACAACTCCTACAACAACCACCACTGAAGTTTGTACTGAGGAAGTCACAACACCAACAACAACAACAACATCTATTACTACAGAAATATGTACTGAAGAAGTGACCACTCCTTCAACCACAACAACAAGTACAACTACTGTATCTACTGAATTATGTGAAGATGATACTACAACACCAACAACAACCACCACTGCAGAGTGCACTGAAGAAATAACAACTACAACAAGTACTACCACACCAGCACCAACTACGGCGTCAACCGAGTTGTGTGAGGATGATACAACAACACCAACAACAACTACCACCGAAGTTTGTACTGAAGAAGTTACTACTCCAACAACCACAACTACAACTGAGGTGTGTACAGAGACAACAACCCCCACTACAACTACTACTGAAGTATGCACCGAGGAAGTAACAACAACAACAACGACAACGCCAATTCCAACTACTGCATCAACTGAGTTGTGCGAAGATGACACTACCACACCAACAACTACTACAACTACCGAAGTGTGTACTGAAGAAGTTACTACACCTACAACCACAACTACAACCGAGGTTTGCACAGAGACTACTACTCCCACAACAACTACAACTGAAGTGTGCACCGAAACAACAACTCCAACGACAACTACAACTGAAGTATGCACTGAAGAAATAACAACTACTACAACAACGACAACGCCAATTCCAACTACTGCATCAACTGAGTTATGCGAAGATGACACTACCACACCAACAACTACTACAACTACCGAAATATGTACTGAAGAAGTTACTACCCCAACAACCACAACTACAACCGAGGTTTGCACCGAAACAACAACTCCAACAACAACTACAACCACAAACGAGGTGTGCACCGAGACTACTACTCCCACAACAACTACCACTGAAGTGTGCNTCAACTGAGTTGTGCGAAGATGACACTACCACACCAACAACTACTACAACTACCGAAATATGTACTGAAGAAGTTACTACCCCAACAACCACAACTACAACCGAGGTTTGCACCGAGACTACTACTCCCTCAACAACCACTACTGAGGTTTGCACTGAAACAACAACTCCAACGACAACTACAACTGAAGTATGCACTGAAGAAATAACAACTACAACAACAATGACAACGCCAATTCCAACTACTGCATCAACCGAGTTATGCGAAGATGATACTACTACACCAACTACTACTACAACCGAGGTGTGCACCGAGACCACTACTCCCACAACAACTACTACAGAGGTTTGCACTGAAACTACAACTCCTACAACAACCACAACGACAACCACTACTACACCAGCACCAACTACAGCTTCAACCGCGATGTGTGAGGATGATACTACCACATCAACAACAACAACTACCGCTTCAACTGAAATGTGTGAAGATGATACCACTACACCTACAACTACAACAACGGAAATCTGTACCGAAACAACAACTCCTACAACAACAACAACTGAAATGTGCACGGAAGAAATAACAACCACAACAACTACAACGACTACCACTCCAATTCCAACTACAGCTTCAACCGAGTTGTGTGAAGATGATACTACCACCCCAACACCTACTACGACAGATACAATTGTAGGGGAAAGTAACGAAGAAGAATGCGGTGTATCCACACCTTCGACTACAACAACAACAACTACAACTGAAATCTGTACAGGAGAAATAACTACTCCCCCAACCGCAACAACAACTGAAGCTGTTTCTTGTGAAGACAGTTCTGAACCAACCAATTCCTCAAAGCAAGACAGCAGTGAGGAATGTAAAGAATCAACCACAACAACAAAGTGTAGTGGTAAGGACTGTACGCCAGTAACTTCCAAACCAACAACTGAAACTGTTTCGTGTGAAGATAGTTCGGAAGAAAAAAATTCCTCAAAACAAGAAGGTAGCGAAGAATGTAAGGAATCCACTTCGACAACAACAACCACAACTACTGAAATCTGCATAGGAGAAATTACAACTCCCACAACTACAACAACAACCGAGGCTGTTTCTTGTGAAGATAGTTCTGAACCAACCAATTCATCAAAACAAGACAGCAGCGAGGAATGTAAGAAATGCAATCCAACAACAACAACAACAACAACTACAACTGAAACCTGTACAGGAGAAATTACAACTCCTACAACCACAACAACAACTGAATCAGCTTCTTGTGAAGATAGTTCTGAACCAATCAATTCTTCAAAACAAGACAGCAGCGAGGAATGTAAGGAATCCACTTCAACAACAACAACAACAACAACAACTGAAGCAGCTTCTTGTGAAGATAGTTCTGAACCAATAAATTCTTCAAAACAAGATAGCAGCGAAGAATGTAAGGAATCTACTTCAACAACAACAACAACTACTACTGAAACATGTACAGGAGAAATTACAACTCCCACAACCTCAACCACAACTGAAGTAGCTTCTTGTGAAGATAGTTCTGAACCAATGAATTCTTCAAAACAAGACAGCAGCGAAGAATGTAAGGAATCTACTTCAACAACAACAACAAAAACAACTACTCCAGAAGCCTGTACAGGAGAAATTACAACTCCCACAACCACAACAACAACTGAAGCCGCTTCTTGTGAAGATAGCTCTGAACCAACCAACTCCTCAAAACGAGACAGCAGCGAAGAATGTCATGAATCAACCACAACGTCAAAATCACCAACAACAACCGAATTTGCCTCTTGCGAAGACGATTCCCAACCAATAAACACATCCGATCAAAGCGATTCATGTGAAGAGCACACTAAACCAAAAGATTGTGATCCGTTCCATATCATAGTAACAGATTCCGAAGAAAAACACAAAGACTCGGGTGCTGTGTCCAAAGAATGCAGCAAAGAAAACTGTAAAGCCTGTGATGATTATCATGTCTTAATCTACGACGCTAGTAAAGAAGATATTAAGGATCCCGATGGTGTAATTCGCAAAGCCGACAAAGAACGTAAAAACAACAACAAGGAAAAGAGTAAAGACAAGAGAGATTGTCGAGGAAGACCATTATTATGCGAAAGTTGTAAAGATATAATTCGTGACGGTAAGAAATTACCACATCATCGTTTCAGATCACTATGTCACTCATGCCAGAAACGTATTTTGGAACACCACTTATCTTCCGAAGAAACATCCAAGGAAACATCTGAAGAAATTTGTAAGAGTTACAAACCAGACAGTTCTGAAATCCACACATCTCAGAAACATAAAAAACCTAACCCAGATGACGACAACAAAGGAGATAAAACAGGAGATGAATTTTATTCCAAAAAGTCCCCAGATTGGAAATTACCTGAAGAAAGTGAAGATCAAAAATGTACTTCAGGACCAAGACCAACTAAACCTAACAGGAAACCTAATGAAAAACATACTTCTGAAGTTTATGGGTATAACAAGCATCCCAGGAAACATAGTTCTGAAAAATGTGAAGATAATCCTGAAGAATATAAACCAGATTCTAAAGAAAAACACACTTTAGAGAAGAATTACCAAAAACCTTCGGATGGAAGTTCTCAAAGATACGCTGAAGATTTTTATAGTAAGAAATCTCCTAATTGGGAATTACCAGTTGATTCTTCAACTTGTAAACCAACAACACCAGCAACTCCATCAAAATGCAAAGACTCTAATACATCTAAACCTAAATGTAATGGAAAACCCACATTAGACCTTGACAACAAACCACAACCAACTGATCAATCAACATATGAAGATTCTTCAGAAGAAGTCGATACACTTATTCGTAAAGCTATATTAGATAAAAGAGTCCGTGAAGCTACTGGTTGTGGTTCAGCGTCGTCTTTGCCTTCACCAAATCGTGGTAGAAATTTTAACGTCGATGTGGATGACCTTAACCTTTACCAGGGTGGTACTTCCCCTTCAGTTTCAGCATCCCCACATTCTGTTTACTGTTATTGTCCACAATGTACAGCCCAGAGAGAGCAACAACAAGGTTAGTTTTGTTTTCTTCCTAAATGCATTCAACTTTTGTTTTTTGTTATCCGTGATTCAGTTGTTTATATTATTTTTTTGTTTTTTAGCATCTTTAGCGCCATATAGGCCATCTAGTGGATTAGTTTATAATCCATGTGGATGTGGTTATGGCTGTGGATGTTCTTCCTGTGTGCGACTTCCGGTTGAGTTACCATCGCAACCATCATCATCGTCTTCTGCTCCCTTGCCGTATCAAAGGCGTTTTGTTTATGTTGATGATAGTGATGAAAGTCCAGCTTCAATTTCAGCTTCAGTTGCAGCACCAGCTTCAGCTCCTGCTTCTGCTCCGTGTTATCAGTTTCAAGCTAAACGATGTGGATGTCCGCCAGGTGGCGTTTATCCAAACGGAAGGAAATGTCCGTATTGTGCGCCATATCGTGGTGAAATGAATTATTAGATATATTTAATTTATTTTTAATCGTATTTATTAATTTTTATTGATAATAGTTAAAAAATAGTCTGGTTTTGTTTAAATTTTGTGTTGTTTTTGAAAGAAAACAGTATTTTATTTGATTTGTTTTTTTGTTTTTCACAATTTCACAGGAGTACACATTATTTTTGGACTATTACTTAACTTGTTTTCGAATCTCATATTATTTATTCGTTTATTGTAATTAATTTAATAAAATTAATTTATTTATTCATGCATTTTTGTGTTGGTTTTATTCTTTTTTGTTTTAATTTTTAGTATTAAATGTTCTGCTTTTTGGTATATCTTGAGTTGTAGTTGTTTAATTTTATTTTTGAAAAATGTTTTAGAAAAATTCTTAAATTTAGTACATTTTGGGTTTAATTTCATATTTTTTATTGTTTATTGTTTATAAGTTTTATACTGTCAAAATTGAAATTTGGAATTATCGGACACGATTATTCCTTGGATTTATTTAGTAATTTGGATATAACTAGAGTTTTAATTCTTCGATTTTAATTATCAAAACAGTTTTAGAAAGATCATTAAATTATATACCATCTTATGTAAAATTTAAATTTGTATTATTTTTAGTTTAAAAGTTAGAAGCTGTCAAAGTTGGAATTTGTAATTATCGGACTCGTTTATTTCTTGGATTGATTTAGTAATTTAGATATAACTAGAATTTTTATTCTTTGATTTTAATTATCAAAACAGTCTTAAAAAGATAATTCAATTATATATTTTTTAATTTGAAATTTAGTTTTGTATTGTTTTTAGTTTAAAAGTTACAAGCTGTCAAATTTGAAATTTGGAATTATCGGATTCGTTTATTTCTTGGATTTATTTAATAATTTGAATATAAGTCGAGTTTTTATTATTCGATTTTAATTATCAAAACCGTTTTAGAAAGATCATTAAATTATATACCATGTTATGTAAAATTTAAATTTGTATTATTTTTAGTTTAAAAGTTACAAGCTGTCAAAATTTGGAATTTGTAATTATCGGACTCGTATATTTCTTGGATTGATTTAGTTATTTGAATATAAGTAGGGTTTATATTCTTCGATTTTAAATATCAAAACAGTGTTTAAAAGATCATTAAATTATATATATTTTCAATTAATAATTAAATTTGTATTGTTTTTAGTTTAAAAGTTACAATCTGTCAAAATTGGAATTTGTAATTATCGGACTCTTATATTTCTTGCATTTATTTAATAATTTGGATATAACTGGATATTTTATTATTCGATTTTAATTATCAAAACAGTTTTGGAAAGATCATTAAATTATTCATCTTTCTATTTAAAATAGTACTTTGTATTATTTTTAGGTTACAACTTGCAAGCGGTTAAAGTTAAAACTTGTAATTATAAGTCACTCTTACTTCTTGGATTTATGAAGTAATTTTGCAATAACTTAAGTTATAATTAATATAATTTCATAAACAAAAAAGTTTTGAAAACATAAGTAAATTTAGCAACTTTTCAGTTTAAAACATTTTTTATTCATTCACTATTTAATAAACTACACCTGTATAAACTTTACTATCAATTTTATTCCTAAATTTCCACTTCAAGTTATTTTATATTGATAATTAAATATTCATTTACGTTTAGATGTAATTGACATAATTTTTACGTCAATTGAAATATCCTAGAGTGTAATCTAATGAACTTTGGCTTTGCTTTGACCTCAACTAATATAATGTATGTTTATTTTAATGTTTTGACTAAAAATCCGCGATGCGAGCCAAGACGCAACATGTGATTTACTAAATAACATTTTGCATGGCTCACAGATGTCAATGAGATAATCACGGTCCAATATCTATCAACAAATATGTTACATATTATAAAATAAAACAGAAACCATACGAATAACACATATTTATATATGTGTATAATATTTTTTATTGAAATACGAGCAAATTCATAAATTCCCAGAATTGACCACATCATATCGAACCGGATTCATGTTGATAATAAAAATAAACATTGTTTATTCTAAATATTATAGATTCATAATTAATATTTATGTTTTTTTTTCATTTATTGTTACTTTAATCTGATAATATTACACTCTGTATATAGTACAAGTTTTAAATTCAAATATCTTTAAAAGTTTTAGTGTCAGAACACTCTGTATAAAATTATTTTGTAGAGAATTTTATTATAAATTTAATAATTGCATGGCATATTTTAGTATTAATTTTTTATTGTTAAATATTTAACTTTAAAGATTGACAAACATTTTGATGTCTCAAAATCTTAAAAATATATGATACAAGTTTCAAGTCATATATCTTTTAAAGTATTTGAGTTAAAACACTTTGTATAAATTGAAAGTGTAGATAATTTAATTATGAATGAATGTTGAATTGCATATTGAGATATTTATTGTTTATTGTAAAATATTAGACTTTAAAATTGTTCAAACATTTTGAAGACACGGAGAATCAAATATTTTTAGTACAAGTTTTAAGTCAAATATCTTTTAAAGTTTTAGTGTCAGAACACTCTGTATAAATTTAATTTGTAGGGAATTTAATTATGAATCTAAATATTGCATTGTACATTAAAATATTTATGTTTTATTGTGAAATATTTAACTTGAAAGTTTTACTAGCATTTTGAAGTCTCAAAATCTTAAAAATGTATGATACAAGTTTCAAGTCTAATATCTTTTAAAGTATTTGAGTTTAAACACTTTGTATATTTTGAAAGTGTCGATAATTTAATTATAAATCTAAATATTACATTGCACATTAAAATATTCATTGTTTACAGTAAAATATTTGACTTTAAAATTTTCAAAACATTATGTAGACACAAAAGATCAAACTTTTATGGTACAAGTTTTAAGTCAAATATCTTAAACAGTTTTAGCGTCAGAACACTCTGTATAAAATTAATATGTAGATAATTTAATTATAAATCTACATATTACTTGCATATTGTAATATTAATTATTTATTGTGAAATATTTAACGTTAAAGATTGACAAACATTTTGATGTCTCAAAATCTTAAAAATGTATGATACAAGTTTCAAGTCTAATATCTTTTAAAGTATTTGAGTTAAAACACTTTGTATAAATTAAAAGTATAGATAATTTAATTATGAATCAAAATATTGCATTGTACATTTAGCTGTTCATTGTATATTGTAAAATATTTGACTTTAAAATTTTCAAAACAATATGTAGACACAAAAGTTCAAACTTTTATAGTACAAGTTTTAAGTCAAATATCTTAAAAAGTTTTAGGGTCAGAACACTCTGTATAAAATTAATTTGTAGATAATTTAATTATAAATCTACATATTACATTGCGTATTGTAATATTTATTATTTATAGTAAAATATTTAACGTTAAAGTTTTACAAACATTTTAAACTCTCAAAAACTTAAAAATTTATAATTCAAGTTTCAAGTCAAATATCTTTAAAAGTTTTCGTGTTAAAACACTCTATATAATTTTAAAATGTAAATAATTTAATTAAAAATTTAAATATTGCATTGTATACGGCGGTATTAATTGTTTTAAGAAAAATATTTAAATTTAAAGTCTTAAATGACAAATTAAAGATGAAAACAAATATAATACAACTTATTTCAAATTTGTAATAAAATATCATAAAAAGTTTTAAAGCTAAAACACTCTGTATATGTTCAAATAATAGATAATTTAATCAAGAATCTAAATATAAATAAACATAACTAACTCTTAATTATTTTCACTAAAATATTTGACTTCAAAGTATATCTCTTAATATTTACCTTCATCTAAATATTTGTAAAAATTAATTATTTCTGCTGTACACTCTGTATAACTCCAAACAAAAAGATCTAAATTAATTATTCTAATGAGTAATTAGTCAAATAAAATAAAATTTCTAAAATTACCCCAATATTATTGTAGTAGTTACTAATATTAAGACGTCAATACAAAACTATCAAATACTAAGTTATACTTCTTATCAAATTATCTATATTTTGTGTGTTAAGTCAACAATTAAGTCAACTTAACACTCAAATTCTTAAACAAGACGTAAACATTACACTTCACAACAACACCGCGTATTTGTCGATCAAAACATTGACTCAGCACTCATTATCAGCTAAATAAAAGTACTGTAAGTCAACAATAAAAAAAAAATCCACATGTTCAGTTAAGTCATATAAATAAATAAACAAATTAAACAAATAAAAAAAAACTATGGAAAATTTTGAAATGTTGTAATTGGAAAACAAGACACGATTTGTTACTTATCTTATTACTCATCTTAGAAAATGATTTAAGTTAAGTTAAGTTAACTTAAGTCACGTTTAGCACTGTTGAAGACTTAACTTAAGACGACGAAACTGAGGGGTAGTTTTGTACCTGTTACCTGTTTCGTAAAATGTAAAAAAAAATTATAAAGAAAAAATGCTAAGAAAAATAGAAAACTGGAAAGGTACTTAAGCTTAAGTAAGTTGAACGTGTTTTAATGTTAAGGGAAGGTTTTTACTTAAGTCACGGAAAAAAACCAGGTTATTTAGATGGTTGTTTGAATTTTGAGTATACAGGGTGTTATCAAAATATAATTTTTGGTAATTTTGTTAAAAATGTTTGGCGAAATAATAAAAATAACAACCCTAGGTTGCTATATTTTTTAATTGTTAATGGGGTACTGTCATAAATAATAATGCAAGTGTGAAAATTATGTCGTTATAACCTAAAATTTGTTTTTTTTCTGTTAAGTTGAATAATATTTGTAACACTAAGTATATTTTATTGTAGTAGTAAACAACCCTTAAAGAAATAGAAGCACAACTTAGAATGTAGTATCCCACGACATATTTTGGGGATTTTTGAAGCAGAGGCCTTGAGATAGGAGGTTGTAAAAATTTTGTTAAGATAGTTTTATACCTCTTTTGGATTTAAGTTTAGTTTTTGTTTACAAACAACAGCTGTTTACTACCCTTACTTGTAGTTAAGGTTTGGTTGTAAATTTACACTTGTGTGACCTGAGATTTCAGGTAGTTTCAAGGGTGGTTTTTTCACTTTTTGAATTTTAGTTTTGGAAATTTTGGATATTTTGTATGGCTTTGTTTGTCGATCTGTGGCACTAAACTTTTTTGTGTTTATTTAAAATGTTTTAATTTTTTTGTTTGTATTTTAATTGTCTATAATATGAAATTTTATAGAGGGTGGTAGTTTTAAAATTTTAAAAGATATGACGTATTAAAGTTGATACATTAAAAAAATTTCTTATTCTTTTTCTTACACTGTTTTTTAATATTAAAATGTCAATATTTTAGATTTAGAAAATAATATAAAATTAACCAATACAATAATTTATTAGTTAATAAGATTGTCTTTAATTTTAAATTATATAGAGTATTCTAGCATAAAAATTTACGAGATATTTGACATCAAAGTTGAAACTTCAAAAATTACGGTTTTATTTGTTTTTCAGTGTTTTTCAACATTTAAATGTAAATAATTAATTAATAACAATTATATTAAAATAATGCAATACAATACTTAAAAATTCAATAAAATTATCTTTAATTTGAAATTATATAGAGTGTTTTAACATGAAAACTTTACGAGATATTTGACATCAAAGTTGGAACTTTAAAAATTACATTTATATTTGTTTTACAGTGTTTTTTAACCTTTAAATTTAAATAATTAATTAATAACAATTATATTAAAATATTGCAATACGATATTTAAAAACTGAATAAAATTATCTTTAATTTGAAATTATATGGAGTGTTGTAACACAAAAACTTTACGATATATTTTACATCAAAGTTGAAACTTCAAAAATTACGGTTTTATTTGTTTTACGGTGTTTTTCAATTTTTAAATGTAAATATTTAATTAATAACAATTATATTAAAATAATGCAATACAATATTTGAAATCTCAATAAAATTATCTTTAATTTGAAATTATATAGAGTGTTGTAACATAAAAACTTTACGAGATATTTGACATCAAAATTGAAACTTAAAAACTTACATTTATATTTGTTTTACAGTGTTTTTCAACCTTTAAATGAAAATATTTAATTAACAACAATTATTTAAAAATAATGCACTACAATATTTAAATACTCAATAAAATTATCTTTAATTTAAAATTATATAGAGTGTTGTAACACAAAAACTTTACGAGATATTTGACATCAAAGTTGAAATTTCTTGAATTACATCTTCCATTTTTCCACACTGTTTTTTAAATTTTAAAGGTAAATAAATTAATTTTAAAAAATTAAACAAAATTAACCAATACAATAATTAAATAGCCCATAAAATTATCTTTAGTTTGACATTATACAGAGTATCCTAATACAAAAACTTTACAAGATATTTGACATCAAAGTTGAAACTGTAAATTAAATTTTTATTCGTTTTAAAGTGATTTTGAACCTTTAAATGTAAATAAATAATTAATAACAATTATTTAAAAATAATCTAATACAAGATTTAAAATCTCAATAAAATTATCTTTAATTTAAAATTATACAGAGTGTTCTAAGACAAAAACTTTATGACTTAATCCACTGCAAAAATAACAATAACAAAAATTCACAAAAAAAATTATAAGAAACAAATTGATTAATTCATTAACTACTTAAGTCAAACAATTTCACTACTATTGTTGACTTCACATTATTAACAAATTGCAAGCCCAGCACCAATAAATTCCTAAAGCCAATTGTTCAACTAATTGACGATTATTATTCGTTTATCAAACTCAAAACATCATAAAACGTCGCACAGTCGCACAACACGCACACATTGATTAATTTCAGATTACTTAATACAAAGCAACTTAACTTAAGTCACGTATACCGAATAGGATCAACCCTCAATGATTCATCACATAACCAAACAATACATTTAAACAAATCACGAACAAAAAATTAGTTAAACAAAGTGTAAGTAACTTAAGTATTAACTCAAGAATGAAATAAAACAATAATTTGTTTAATCTCAGCATTAATAGCGTTAGAGATTGTGATTAAGTCATACGCGCCTGCGCAGTTAGGTATAGATGCGCACTGAAGCAGTTTGAGATGACACTTAAGTCTAAAGGGCGCGTTACTGACGCTTGGGGTATAAATAGGACGCACATAGCCACCCAATCGTCAGTTGATCTTCGTACGTCTTTTCGTCGTCACCACAACGCATCAATCATGAAATTCCTCGTCGCTATCGCCGTTCTTCTTGTCATCCAAGTAAGTTTTACTTAACTTTGACTTAAGTTTAGTTTATTAGTTAAATTTTACTTTAAACTGCAATAACTCAAAAACTATTAAAGTTAAAAAGTTGATATAAAAATAAAGCTAAAAAGAATTAAATTATTAATAAATTAAAATTTAATTGAGGCTTGTAGCTTTAATAGTTTTTGGTTAAATTAAGTTTAAAGTTAAAAAATAATAAAAATTTTAGATTTTACATTTTTTTTAATGTTTTAAATTACAATAACTTGGCTAATATTTATCCGATTTGAATTATTAAAAAAGCATTAAATAGACAATTAAATTTTATATATTTACTTAAAATACAATTTTTGTATTAACTATAATTTAAAAGTTATAACGTTTTGAAATTTAAAAAATAATTTTTACAAATATTAAACTTAATTTTTTTGTTTCCGTAAAATTGAAATATCTCAATAATTAATTATCCGATTTTAACGATCAAAACATATAAAAAAAGCTAATTAAACATACAAATTTTTATGTATAATCATTTTTTTCTAAATTTTTTATCTTAAAAGTTACAACAATGTAAAGTAAAAACTTTAATTGTCCGTAACAAAAAAAACTATGTTTTTTTCACCTAAAACATTAATTATCACAAAAATTAAAGATGTTTCTAAAAATATTATTGTATACCATTGTTAATGACTAAATTATACAAATTTTAGTACAATAACATTTGTGGTAACTTTACTAAAACTTGAGTTATAAACGGTCAAACTCAATTTTTAATATTAAAACTTAAAATCTGTTTGTGTTCAGTTTTTATTAATTTATTTGCACTGATTAGTAGCTGATTAGAAAGAAAGGCAAAGCGTCCAGTCAAGGCTAAAGGTTATGCAAATAATGCGATGCGTTGATGACTTAACTTAAGTAATCGAGCATACAGCAAAACGCAAGCAATCGCCGTTTTTTTTTGCTTCGTTGCGCCGCGACATAAACAGCGAATATTTGCTTGTACACAGTAATTAATCGCAACTAATCACAACCTTGAACTGTTAAGCCTTCACTGCACTTATTTTAATTATTAATTAATAACAATTAAGTCATGGTTTGTTGTTTATTAGGTTTAATTTACGTTTTAAGGCGTAAATTATTTATTCTGATAGTCATATTTTATAAATTAGTTAATAACTTAATGGTTAATTAGTTTAAAGTTTTGATTTAAATGGAATTAGGAAGATTAATAGTTTGTTATATTCTGTGCAAAATATTATTAATGTGGGGTGAATAGTTTCTGCGTTATTTGATTTTTAAATTAGAATTTACATTTTTTTTAAACTGATGTTAGAAGGTAATGTTTTGTTTAAAGTTAAATATTTTAATTAATAAATTAGATAACGTATTAAGTTATATTATTTTTGAATTCACAAATAAATTATCTATAATTTAATATTCTAATATATAAACTTTAGAAACCCCATGGCATCAAAGTAGAAACTTGGAAAATAAAATTTGGTTTTACCAAAATGTCACTATAACTTTAAATTAGAATAAATTATTTAATATAATTATTGCAAAACTAAGTTATACTATTTTCAAATTCTACATTAAATTGTCTATATTTTAAAATTATATAGTGTATTTTAGCTCAAAAACTGTAAGAACCCCATAGCTTTAAAGTTGAAACTTTGAAAGCAAATGCTATTTACCAAAATGTTGTTACAACTTAAAATTAAAATTAGTTAATTAATATCTACAATTACTACTATGTTGAGTAATATTTTAAATGCTCAATTAAATTATTGATGATTTAAAATTATGCAGACTGTTCTAACCCTAAAACTCTAGGAATTATTAGCACTCAAACTTGACTTTTGGTAAAAATATGTTTGCAAAAAACTAATTATTTTTATTTTTTTAGGGATGCATGGCCAAACCTAAGGCTCGTCCTGATGCCCCCGCTGGCAAGGACTCCCTCCAAGAGTTGGCCGACAATGCCAAGACCCTTGCCAAGCAAGTTACCGACAATCTTGGTCTTTCCGACCTTGATTCCAAGAAAGTCAGCACCACTTTCAACGAAGGCACCAACAAATTCATTGAAAGCTTGTCCGAATTCATCAACAAAGTTAAGGCTGAAGTAAGTACCGCAATGGAAACTACTGAGAAGACCCCTATTTCGACTTAACTTCACATTAAAAATAATTAAACATTTAAAAAAATAGTTTATAGTAAAATTTATAAATAATTTCTGATATTTTCAAATATATTTTATTTTTTCGATAATTTATTAAGTTTTTTTTTTTCTTGTACCAACTTATTAATAAAACAAATAATTTAAAGGGCAAACAACACGAGGGTGAGGTCCAAGACACTTTCAAGAAAATCGAAGCTAAACTCTCCGAAACCGCTGCTGACCTCAACAAGAATCTGTCCCCTGAAATCAAGAACAAAGCCGATGAGATGAAGGCCAACTTCGACAAAGCTTTCAAGGACGCCGCGGACCAAGTCAACCAGTTGGTCAAGGATCCCAAGGTCAAGGACGCGCAGAATGACATCAAGAAATTCTCCGAGGATTTCCTGAACCAGTTCATCAGCATTGGCAAGAAGGTCGAGGCTGATGTTAAGCACGCCGTTGAGGAACACGAGAAGACCCACAAGCACTAAATTTTGATCTATTTCTTGAATTTTATTTTATGAGTTGTGCAAAATTATTAATTTTAAGTGAACCTGAAACTTTTGTGAACGCGATTATCAAGTGATGCATATGATAATAAATTAGTTTTGTAGTACAAATTGATTTGGTTTACTTTTACCCTTATAACTTTTGAAATTATTTACTGGTATACGAGTTTGTAGCTAAGCGATCCATCATTTTTGAATAAGACTGTACCCGTGGAGACGTGACCAACACAACGCTTTTGTAATTTGTAAGTTTGGCAACGCCGCTATGTTGTTCTCTGTCAGTCTATGTACAGTATCGATATGTCTGTTTCAGTCTGTTTGAATTTACCGCGCCAATAATATTTAAACTCTGGTACAGTGTTGCCAAGTTGTCTCGGCTGACCCCGTCGATGTATAGTTTTCATTCAATTGTTGAACTTTAAACCGTGATTAAGATAAAAGTAAACGGTGAAATTTTTTAAATTAATTTTTAAAAAATATAAAATAAAAGCATTAAAAGATTGTCAGTTTTTGGTAAATATCTGCAAGTTAGTTAGCAGTGGTCCTATACAACCAATGTTAATTATCCAATTTTTAATTGAATATATCTCGGAATACAAACGGTCAATCGACTTCAAATTTTAAGGGTCAATG
>JARJDS010010282.1:0-16811 GCA_030264155.1 Atheta pasadenae | reverse complement strand
TGTTGAATATTCAACGAGTAATTGTAAGTGTTTTTCACGGAGCATTAATCAATTTTACGTCACTCTTTTGCTACTCAAAACAAGGGCATTCATTTAGATTTTAAAACTACCATTTTGTATTACATATTTGTATAAAACTCTTTTAAAATATGTACAAAACAATTTTAACAATTCTTTAACTATAAATGAAAAATTGAGACATGCACCAACATGCATATAGAAGCTACCAAATTATTTTCTTTCTTTCAGTTCATCGGTATAACTGACCGATAACTGAACAAATATTTTCGAGATGTTTGTTTTTATTTTGTGTTTATTAGATTTCTTGTGTTAAATTATATAAATTAAAAAAATTAGGTCATAAGACCGATTTGAAGGTTACCGTCCAGCAACCACCAATGGGAATAAAAAAAAAGTCAAGCAACGGCGCACAGTGCGTTATCCGACAATTTAGTGGACCAAGCTGCTTTTTCAGTATCCTGAAACTTTTATATAGTGAAATATATTGTTTCAGGGGTAATTTAATTCGTAGAACTCAAATATTTTATCAGATTTTGGTTTGCAAGATGTTAAAAAGAAATTATATATATGGATATTTTTATAGAGAAGTGTATACGGTCTATACTACACGTTTTAAATTAAATGCGTTATCAAAAGCAGCAAATAAACTAATATGTTTATTATTGTAATTATCCAATGAATAAAATAATAATGAAATTTAATTTACGCGATACTTAAATTAAACATACAATTGATTGAAACACTTCAACTTCATGTTGCGTTTCATGCTGTTTATTGTGTGGTGACTTGTCACTTGGATAGCACTGGGAAAGGTGAAAGTTCGTCTATGTGTGTCTCCAACACAGTTGAGAACGATCCCCAAATATGACATCTGGATCGTGGTTCCTTTGGCAGATAACTGATAAAAAGTCTTTCAATGCGTCTGGCAAGATGATAGAACCCTCAAAACTGTTATACTCAACTGGCTACTCAGGAAACATAGTATAATAGTTCATTAAATAATATATATAAAATTCAGCTTTCATAATATAACGAAAATATATATTCACTGCGGCCAGTGTTGGTGTAATGTAAGTTGCCTATAGAACTCAGTTTAAAAGGTAAATCTAAAATTCGAAAATAATCATATTTCATTTTATATTTTTCAAAGCAGGGAAACCCAAAAAACAGGGTAATTTAATACATTAGTGTACGATACTTCTCCCGTAAATAACTCTGGAGAATATGGATGGAGATAGAATCTTTCATTATATTAAAAATAATTGAAAATAAGCATTAAATACTCTGGATTTTTTAGGTGTAGGTTATAATTTGACGTTCTCTGAAGGTATTAGCTTCAAAATTGGGTTACAAAATATTCAAAAGAAACTAAAATATCGGGGTTTATTGGGTATTTTGGGGGGGCTAAGGAGGCTCAAATGTGCAAATTATGTTTTAGATAATTTAACTATATAAGAACATTACCTACAACATTTGATAAATAGTTGTTAAAGTGATCGTTGTTAGAAAGACACGAAGAATGAACAAATAACGAATGGAACGGAAGATATAAAGGAAAAAGAGATAAATTGAGAAAACCTTGAACTCATAACGCAGAGGACAGAAAATAAATCTCAAAAATTAAATTCAAACTGACAAAATAGCTACGTGACAGTCAACGCTTATAAGAAATAATTATTTGTCGATCTAGGGAATACTAGGGGATATTTTTTGAATGTTGAATCAAAACAAATTAAAAGATACACTGTAGTAGGTATTTATTATGACTTTTTCCACGGACTAAAACTATTTACTGTGTCCGTTTCATGGCAAGTTTCATGAGCTATCCGATGAAACTCGTCGTCTGGAACTTTTCGAATGATGATTTTTCGAGGATCTTTGCACCGAAGTTTTCTCCCTCGATTTGTTCGATGATGATTGCCGTCGCGTATAATCACTATTTTTATTCCGATTTTGGGAGTTGAAGGAGTTCACTTCCGATTTATCCGCCGTCCAGCGCTGTCGATCACTATAATGTTTACTGACTTTGTTTGTGGATTCATTATAACCTCTTCGGTATATAGTATTGTTACGATTTTGTTTTGAACTGTTTGGGTATACCTGACCTTTCTTTTCATACTGTAAATTTGGGGAATCTCTCCTTTGTCGATGATCACTATCACGCTCTTTCTTTTTTTCTTGGCGGCGGCCAGAACTCCTTTCTTTGTTTGACCTGCCGGAAGAATCACGACGACGACTAGAACGATCTTCCTGCTTAGACCGTGAATCATCAGGACATGTCTTTTTGTGTCGTATCGATTGTGTTTGAACGGACGAAGGTCGCTTCATGCGATCTTGTTTGTATAATCCCAAGCCTGGATCATTGATATTATTGTTGGTCTTCCTACCATCAGCATCAAAAGTCGTGTAACGCCCTTTCCCCATCCATTTAATTCTAGACACCGACTGACTGAAGTCTACATGAATACGCCGATCATCAATAAGGACATTGTCCATTTTAAAATAAGCATCTTCACACGACTTTGGATTTGAAAACTCCACAAATGCATATTGTAAAGACTCCCCGTTCTTTTTATCGCGAATAACTTCACAAGAAACAATTTTACCAAACCTACCAAAAATAATTTCCAAGTCATCATCAGTTGTAACAGGATTTAATTTGCATACAAAAAGAACATTCTCTGGTGGAGCCATGTCTGCCTCAGGCAAATCTCCAACCATTTCCAGAATTGTTGCTCTGGCCTTAGCTTCCCTATCTGCCAACATTTCATTAATCTCATTAGAGCCTTTGCCTTTAGTGTCGTCAATTTCTTCATCTGGAGCAATACGCCCGCCGCGTAACCTCTCTGCAGAAGGTGACGGCGATCTGTCAGGAATTGCCAAGCCAACCATATCATCAAAAGGATCCTCCAAAATAACAGTGTGTGTGATTCTAATATCTTTATAAGGTCTATTGTTACTATCACATATTGTTTCATTTAACATTTCAAGAACATCAAGACCTTCCATAACCTCCCCAAACACACAATGATTATCATCAAGATATGTCAAATCATCACCTAATGTAATAAAAAACTGTGAGGCAATCATACCTTCAGAATTTCCAACAAACGATAACAGACCATGCGTAGTGTGCTTAATTTTGGGCAACCTTTCTGCTGGGAAAAATTTAAACCCGGGCCCGTCAATTTCCCCATAAATGGAAGAACCGCCATCCCCAGAACCTGTAGGATCACCAGTTTGCGCAATAAACCCCCGTTCGATTGTATGGAAAAGGTTGAAGTTGTAGTATTTTACTTTGCATAACTTGAGAAAGTTCAATGAAGCTAGAGGTCTTTCTGTTATAAAAAGGTCGACTGTTATATCACCTAAAGTCGTCTCAATCACCACCGACATCTAGGAAAACAAGTCGTTAAATTATTGAGACCATTTAAATTGGAATATCTAATTATTACTTACATTTGCATCTCAGATGAAAATGACACAAACAACGCCAGAAGTTTTTTGGGGTTATGTCGTAATACTAACAAACCTAACGAATGCCTAACGAACCTAACAAACACATTGGAATTGTCGCTTAGATAGGCAACTTCTTTCACAACGTTGGTGTAACACAGTATAACAATAACAAGTTTTTTTCAAAGTTATATGAATTTAATAATTCGTGAAAAAATAGCATGCATCTACGACATCTAATACATACATCCGAAACATATTATCTTAATGTTTAATTAAACTCTTCATTTTGTAATTCATGCGTAAACCTATTTTTCCATGTTAAATTTACCGTGTAAATAAATAACAATGTTCTTCATAAGACAAAAAAAAACTGTAAAAATAAAATCTTATATCATAATATTTACATTCTTTTAAAGAGATTTGTACGTTTCGGGCGTGAATTAATTAATTAGTTGTGCAATTGCAATATAAGGCGACGCTTCACATTGATCCCAATTGACTTGTAACGTTATATCGCTTCACTTAGATATTTTTGATTCAAGTGCGTCAAAAACGCGAATGCCCCACATTCCTTTCATTTCCAATCAAATCATACCATTGGTTAGGATTTAAGTACGTTTTTGGCAGAAATTAGTTAGACTCTTTGACTAAATTGTGATTCAGGTACACCAACCGCCTGGATCCCCTTAAGTGTAATACTTGACACTATGTGGCAACTTTACCATGCACTCTAAACCGATACAAACATGTATAGTTTGGATTACCATGATTTGAGTTAATTTTTAACTCGACTATCTGGAAACTTCTGGTTTGGACTTGGTTCACTGTAAAGAATTGTAATGCATCACCATTTGCATCATATTGATACTCCCCCAAAGATACTGGTTCCCTATCAAATTCATGGCGCAGACCAAATACCTCAATGGTTTTGGGTGCGGAATCAATTTTACCGGTTGGTATTAAATGTCTGCTTACATGTTCATAGGAAAACGCCTCGATTGTGACGTTATGCGAAAGTTTCACGATGACAAAACCTGGAAAACTTTGAAAAGCCCAACATTCACCAGGTACCACACCAGGCGTGATTACAGTTCTTGGACTAGCTGATGGATACCATAATGGAACGCCAAAGATTGATACGACTGAGGTCCTGGCGCTGTAGTGTTCTGTACAACGCGTCGATAATATTTGGCCACCAGCTGATTCTAACGCATAGTCCACCAAGCCAGTTTTGTCAGCATCATAAGTTGCCAATGCATTCTTCACAATTGCACGAATCTGCTTTTCGTCTGGAGGGAATCCAACACCTAAACCAACGTCTGCAGCATTAGTAACTCGGCCAGCTAGTTTTACGCTTACACTCTCCATTATAGCCTCGGCACTTTCCTTAATCAAATCATCAAAGCGTTGATTTAATTTCTCAGTTGCATTGTTCAACTTGAGTTCTAATTCGTTTTGTGCCACAAACAACGCCGCAAGCCACGACGCCATGTTGGCTTTTTGTTCCTTCGAATTCAAGATGGTAGCGATCAAACTATTCAGGTATTTTTCCATTTGAAGTGCGTCCAGTCTACAACAGCGCTTAATTGAATGTGACAACTGCGCGTAATTCGCTGAATTCGTTGCGATTGCTGCATTTAAATCCAGGCGCAATTTATCTATCTGCGACCGCAATTCAAGAATTAACCTTTCCTGAGCTTTTATTTGATCGGATTTATCATTCGCGTGATAAGATGCGATTAAATTCTGTATGCTTGGACTTTCCAGCACTTTTTCCACTATCGTATCAGTATCAATACCTTCGTCACGCTGGGAATTATTCACATTATAAGTGCCGACGGTGTCCGCAGATTTATATTCATCTAAACGTTGGACATTTGGATCAAGCAGAAGAACGTTCATGATAGATTCTACATCTAGCCCTAAGTTAAGATTTGTTTGAACAGACTGTGCGATTTGTCGTAGTTGCACATTACTAAAACCAGCCCTATATGGTGAGTCCAACTGGATCTTAATCACAGTGTCCGTTTTCGTTGGTGCTGCAGAGTCATCTAGCAATGTCAATGTATCTGTTGTGTTTAATATTGCTAAGGATACTGCATGACCCAAAGCCGATAACAACCAGGCCCCTAAAAAACCACAAAAAATCAAAGTTCGGATAACGTCAGACTCATACCGATTCATACTTCCACACTGCAGTTGCAAGTTTCAACAAATAATTTTGGGTAATTCTATGCCTGATTCGCGAAAGACCAAGAAATAAACGCATCTCAGTTCGTCATCAATTGCTTATATTAATTATAATAAAAAAAACTCACATGAAAACAAATGGTACAATAAATACAATAAATTCAAATAAACCAACATAAAATGTGTCATAATATATTAAATAACTCAAAAGCATGCATTATATTATTGTAATTGCACAAGATGTAAATAATCGATTGAGCAACTGAAGATTGCAGATACAACTTGATCTTTTGCCGTTGTCGAACGCGAACATAAAATGAAAAAAAACAAACCAGCGTAAAAATAATTAAAAACATGTTAATTAAAAGTCTTAATTCTGGAATAGTGTCATTGAATTTTGAAAAACGGTCAAAGATTTAGGCTAGAAAACCATCTATAGCTCGTGCAGCGTGGACGGTACGAAGAAATTGGTGCCAAGCAGAACATGCAATCCTGCAACACAAGTGGTGTTAAACTAGAAAAGCATCGCGTTATAACAGTGAATACCCACCTCCTAAAACGAGCAACGGTACTATACAGAGCGCTAAAAGTTGAACCAATTTATTATGTTGCTTGTGCACCTCGTCCCGTGTAAAGGATGCTTTGTTTGAAGGCGACTTTGTGAACGTACTGGCCGTCGCTCCTCTCAAAAGCCACGTGTCGATTAACATAACGTTACAAACGAACTGATGCGCCCTGCTCACTGCTTCTGAGGCAACGTCGTGGATCAACATAAATGGTCGAGTGCTCATGTAGATTACATAGAACACCGAGTAGAATATGCGCCGGAAAAACGAAATTTCCGTGCGTGTTGATGTATATTTCGATGAGTATTTACTTTCCTTGTAGATGTACTCATGATTGTTGTTACTTGAATTGCCGAACAATGCACGTGGTGCCATCCTGGTGGTGGTTTCCTTGTGGACGAAGTCAACGCTATCGTCGCCGTGAATCGGTCGACGAGACATGTTGGGCATGTTTACCACGCCGGGCGCAAGCTCCACACGATCCTTCGAATTCGGCGAGTAAGTGTAATCCGTTTTGGGGTATAAACTAAAAACAAGTGAAGAGTTGTACACAACACTAGGCTATTAAGAACACGAATTGTTTGTCGCTTTGCTTGTAAAGAGCGACGACGTCGAGAGCGTAAGATGCACTAATGCGTGCGGATAGTCCCGGATTTGGCGCGACGAAAATAGCACATGTGTGGAGTGAATGCGCCATGAAAAGTGCAACGTTGCTGCATTTGATTTTAATTTAAAGGTCATCAATTGTAAATCACACAATCTTTATATTTATATTGAAAAAGCCGGACTGATAATAGCACAAAACAAAATAAAACAACAAGTTTATTGAAATATTTGGCATGCATTAAATGTTATGTGCTTTGCACTCATGCATTAGTTGTAGTTACCTTTAAGAAATGTTATGCAGAAGCACCAATTAATACAACCACATTTCACCACACAATGTAAATATTATGCATTAAAACTGCGCGACAATACCAATGCACTTAGTCCGTGTAAACAAGAATCGCCATTTTCAAGTTATTTTTAACCCAAGAGGAAACCAGAAAAGAAAAACACATGCTTGGCTAAAATTGGGGCTTTGTAAAGCTACTCACTTCCAGTACTCTTTGGCATCCCTATACATTTTCAATGCAATGAAATCATCTGAACTGCTTGAAACTGTCTTGGACTGCAGTTTGTATTCCAATGCATGGTTTACATTGTTTTCAGTGTGAGACAGGTCATGAGCCAGTGATCCATTTTCAGTGATTGTCTCACTGCCAACTTTGGTAATCTTGTGAGTTGTATTTGTTGTTTTTACTGTCACTGTTTCTTCTTCAACCTCAGCAACGGATCTATGGCCAATTAATAATGACATATATAGATGTATGTTTATTAGATTATAAGAAAAATAGTCACCTCAGTTTTCCACTGCGTAGCACTCTGTCACTTTCGTGATTCTCAGTTAAACGCTGCGGCGTAGCTGATCTTGATCTCGACCGCAACTCCATGTTATGTGTTGACGACCCTAAGGCGACGAACCCCTGGAAAGGAATGTCAATTAATATAGCCTCACCTTGCTATATTAATAGTTATTTCTCTTATGCCGCTTACACGTTTGCTGCTAGCAGAGCGTCGCGTTCCCCACGACTAGCTAAAAATAGCGTCGACGCCGAACGCTAGCAAACCCTAGACGTTCACCCCGACGGTTGAAAAGCGGCAAATAGGCAGTAGCAGATTGGTGACAATAAAATGTACAGTCAACATGGACGCGATTTCCAAAAACAATTCACGCCCAAAACACGCCGCAGCGCACACTGAATTTAGATGATGAAAATGGATCACATTGAATTTTCCAATGACGTCAGCGTATTGTAAAACCAGCAACTGTCAACAACCCATCAGCAACCGACGGGAACCAGCAGGAACCACAGCAACGCATCACGGTGCATCACAGCAAATCAGTTGGAATTGCGTCGAATAGCATAAACCACGAAACAGAGTACAGCGTAAACCAGCATACCTCAAACGACAGATGTCACGCCCAGTCCCGTCAAGAGAGAATCTATAATTTCGCACCTCTAGTCACCTCTAGATGGCATGTCATATGCTTAAGTAAGGTGTCAAATGACAGAAATGTATGCTTAGATGTACCGTACGTACTTTTATTGATTTTATTACCGTTCTGTATTATATCGCTATTTAAAAATAAAAACTAGCACATTAATTAATAAACTAGAAAAGCAAAATGTAAGTACAACAAGTTCTAACTTGGCATTATTGATAAATCGATACAAAAATTTTAAAAGCGCAATGCAGCACATGGTTTTTACTGCGTACATCTACTCGTATCCTGCAATCAGCGATTTTATTTTGGTAGCATATTCCGACGAAACATTGTTTAATATAAATAATTTAAAGCGTCTAATATAAAATCAGATAGACATTTTCAATTCCTAATCAGAATTGTGTTCAACTCAAATGTGTGCAGCGCACTCGGGAACTGGACGTTTCTGAGAATTCAGACGACGATTTCTGCAGAATACTTTGAAACAAATAAATTCGAACAAAGCAATGAACAATAAATAGTAAGAATCTAAGAAAATTGCTATATTATATACGCATACAATGTGTTATATACGCATACAATATTTACCATTGCAACCTTGTTCACCCTTTGGCAGCTGGTCCAGGCCACATAGGTTTTAAAAGGGTGGGTGAGTTAAATTGTGCTCGCACGGTCGTTCTGGGAAGGCGAAAATAAAAATTAAAATGCGCAACAAACGCGGGATACTCGGAAAGTTGTGGCATTTCTACAGGCCCACACCGGCTAACACGCGCACACTCGACCAATGAGTCCGAAATTCCACGAAGAAAAAACCCTCGTCATCTCCGAGAATTTTATGCATACTCGCTCGGCTCCTTCTGTCTTTTTTTCATTCCTTCACTTTCTAGCCGACGCACAACTTGTGTTCTCAGAAGTTGTCGAATAATGCCTTTGACTTCGTTCCTAATGTGTCTCTCCAGTACCAGCTTACCTCGATACTAGATTTTCTGGATTTTCGCTGTGATGTTTTATCTTTGTGCGATGTGTCACTTTTTTGGATGCGATTGCTCTTAACTGTCGTAATCAACAAAGTCGAGTGCTTTCCCTGTTTCCATGAATGAACCACAGCGCAGACCGGTCTGAATGGACTCTCATTATCAATGAACACGCTAGGAGTATGAACAGCGCCGTTAACTCAAAATTATTACATTAGTACTTAGTTTCCCACTTGGTTAATTGCGCGACATCCCGAATAAGAAGAAAACGTTATCGTCGTGGTCACGCCTCGCCACGTCTGGTTTCTCTCAGTTGCTGTGTTTTTTTCATTTATTTTCATCTGCCCGCTAATCGTTTACCGCGAACCGTGCATGATGAACGAACACACACAATTATTGTCTTCCGAAACAAAAACATAATTAACAACAATTATTCAAACAACGTGTATTATCAATAAGGCATAATTTCTGTTCCGAGAAACGCGCATACAACGCCGCCGTCCCGCGCTGAACATACGACACAAAACTGTAAAGTAATTGCGTTCGCGGTATTATCTAAATACAACCGCCGGCCATCGTCCGCTGCTCCGCGCATCTGATCAAACAATGCGCCGCGTGTTTCCGCGTATCAATTATTTTCTATTGCGCTGATTGCGCTGATTCGAGGTAACCCCAAAGCGGCAGTTAAGCACCACTTCGGCAACAAACTTATACCCCGCCAGCATTCAATTCTTAATCACAATATTAGAAAGCGGTACTCTAGGGATTTGGAGAAACGACGGATTGTCTTGCGAAAGCAGTCGTTCTGGGAAGTTGCAAGAATCGTCCGGCCTTGTATTAATGAATTATTTATTTCGTTGATGGCAGAGGCACCCCACTGCCAGGGTCTCGCCATCTGGCCTGTTCGCCCCGAGCAGATATCTTACGGATTCCAGGAATCAACGAACGAACGCATTCAGAGCACATCCGATATTTCGGAAAACGGGCGCGTTTTTTCGTTTCGTTGCGTGTGCCCCTTGTCTAGGCGTGGCTTGTCTTCGAATGCGTAGCTCACATGTGCGACGTGCACGTGGCGTGCGCCGCGCGTTTACGGCATTAAAGAGCGAGGCTGGACTAGTGTGACGTTTGACATTTTACGCGGAATTTGTTGTGTTTACCGACGGCGGCGACGCTGTGACGCTGGCTGGGCATTTGCCAAATGTATTAATAATTTTGATACACGTCAGAAAGGAAGTTACTCCGCAGTACACCTTGGCCCAGTAGTGATCTCTAATTAAGAATGATAATCAAAAAATGCATGAAAATATCAGAAGGAAATCAATGATTAAATATTGGGAAATACAAGTTGCAGTATTTCCATTTATTCAGTTCCAAGTAAAATTCAATTTGCGGTTGCACACAATGAAGTCATGTCATCATCATGAGGCGTGTGTGGAGCAGAATGTGTGTGTCTTCAGTAATTTAAATGTTAATAACTCACATATCATCGACACAATAAACAGAAGGCGCATGTGTACCGCAACACGTATTGAATGTCGCTGGCGTCCGTAATTATTCCTCTTCCTCGAATACGTATGCAAAGTCGGTCTTGTGCCGATTTAAGAAGCTGCCGAACTTGGTGATTGCTGCCGAATCCGTTTCAACGAATACGTCGTCGAAGTCGTCGAGCGTATTACTGGGAACTGTGAAAGATGATTGTTATAGCGATATTTTTATGAGCCAGACGATTGATTTATTACCTTGTGGTAGGATTCTGTGATAAAAATTGCTAAAGATGCTGCCCGGGTCTTCGTCGCGCTGATAACACCAGATTCGCAAACAGCGTAACCGCTGAAGAACCTGCGAATAAATACGGCCCAGTTATATGTAAATGTTTTCGTGAGTGAAATGATTAAGTGCCCACCTCCAGTATGTAATAAATGTCGACGGGTTTTATGATGTTGAAACGAGCGCACAAACGATTGAAAGTAATACTCGGATAACTCAGACAGTGAGACAAAATGATACTCAGCCATTTTTCGAAACCTTGATCATCTATGCTTCCATTAATTCGAACCCACGGAGCAATTCGTAGACGATACCCACCGAACATTCTGCAACAGACATACACAACCTTAGCATTCCCAGAAAGCATAAAACTCAAATAAATCACGTACGCGTCCTTCTCCGGATTGTTCTGATTCTCGTTATTCAAATAAATACTCCAATTTTGTCGGAAATTATGATGCACATAAAAGAAATTACAGACGCCTACTCGAAGTACCAAGCCATCTTCAATTAACTTCAACAAAACTATCACATCAATTCCTGGAAACGCAGCCTAAAACCAACATTCAAAATCACAGTAGAACGACGAGAATTCGCTTCCTAACATTACCTTGATATCAGCACTGGTGGCCCCTAATGAATTGTGACGAAGAATGTAGTTTACTAACTCTTCTGCGACAGGGTCCAAATCAAAGTCCTTATGACGGATTTGCACATTCCGAATTAAAGAATCGTTTAACACTTTTTCTATAATTGCTTCACTCTCAATTTTAATGTTATGATGCCACTGTGTAAAGATATCATCATTTTCCATTAGGCATTCATTGAAACGAATACGACAAGTTGGATAGCGTACAATGAAATGCTCATTGAGCTTCTCCAGACGTTCGTCGTCATCTAATTCAGGAAACAAGCCTTTGGTGAGCATAAAAGCCATGTCTGAAATGCGCCAGCTCTTGTGACGTCTATCAGCTTTTCCGTAGTTTCCCAAATCAATCTTTGTACATTTACTTGAGGTATCTACCTGGGTGTCTATGCTATTTTGGGATTCGATAGAGGAAGTTTTATTCAAATCGTCGGTTAATGAAGTGGGTGCATCCACAATTTGGTTGGTAGTTTGCACCTGAGCGCTATTCGGAGTAACTTGTATGTAACTTTGTAGAGCAGACTCAAGATGATTTACAACTTCTGGATCATAAGAACCATCATTTGATTCTTTAGACTTCCTCATCAGTTGAGTATAACGTTGGGATAACTCCTGGATCAGCTCTCGAAAATCACTCATATTTGGATTTAATGTAATTATATCATCTGGTAAGTCAAATACCCAATTTAAAGATCTAGCTGTTTGAAATTCACTAACGCCAAGCCCATGGCCATGCTCAAACTTTTCGAATGACATTCCAGAGGTTTTAAACACATTAAATTTGTTCTGCATAGCCAATAGAATTTCATTACCCTGAGTGAAAATACAATGCGGAAACAAGGTGATCTGTTTAAAGGTGTAATTAAAAGATAGGTTGTAAGTAACCCCACTCATCAAGATTGTTCCTTCTCGGCCTTGCTTGAGCTTCCTTCCAGAAATAATCTGATAATCGCGCATGTTGACTAGCGCACTTCGTAATAGATCTTCAGAAAATGTTTGATAAACTTTTAAAAGCTGTAAAGGATACTGTTGGTCCTTGCCGTAATTCCCCAAAGAGCTGTGAATAACTGATTGGATAGTATCAAAACAAATCTCATCATCGTTGGTTGGATCTTTACAAAAATTGTCATCTAAATCAACTTGTGCATTAAACTGTTCAATAATTCCTGGTTTAAGGTAATCCTTCAAAGCCTCGTTGCCCTTGTCAAACTCGCACTGTGGCAATGTCCTGTGTCGATGCCAGGTGTAATGAGCCAAATATACAAAAGCCACGTTCAATTGTGCATCACTGATAACAATATGTGAATCACGTTTCATGTCGTTACGTAGCTTACCGAAATGCTTTTCAGTAAAATAATCAGATATCATCTGAAAATTCATCCCTTCCTTATGGTCGTCCAAACTATTTCGCTTCCGTAACTGCACTCCCCTGCGTCTATAAGCCAATGACGTCTTTTTGTCCGAAGTCGGCAATACCCGATGAATAAAGTCGCGTATAACACAACTTGCTACTGATCGCTTTTTGTTTAATTCGGTCAAGTAATCGCTGCATGCCAAAGCTATTAACACCAGTTTATCTTCATCCGCTGTGAAAATTGCGCGGGTTTTTCCCATTTTGTCAATAATCCGTTTATCAATCATATCAACACGAATACGGCGCTTTTTCATAATCCTTCGAGGAATAACCTTCCTCAAAATCACTTTCTTCTTTATGCTTCGTGCTTGTGTTTTTACATTGCTCTTCTTAATCCTTGAAATCTTACCTCCCGATAGTCTAGAGCCTCCTACCTTTATTTTTCGATTTCTTCGATTATACATTTCAGTGTGCTTAGCAGGTTTTACATCTTCTAAATGTTTTCTGCGCAAACCGGTAATAAGATGTGTACTAGAAGAATTATGGTTTGGAGGTCTGGAATACCAGTACCAGTTCTTAGGAACGTGCACCCAAAGGGAGCTATCTGTACAACAAGCGCCTAAACCATCACCTGGCAGGTATCCAATATCATTATTTTGAGCAGATTCGGGAGTCTGTGGTTTTAATGTAACTGACAATAAAGGTTTAGCATGGGCGTATTCTAATTTAATACTTTGTCCGATGACAGAATATCGATTGCCTAGCTTTGTATTAATTGCAAAATAATACATATCAGCCCAATATTTTTCCACATTGGCATATGTGTTGAAATCATAATCAACTCTAGGGTATTCCTTCCGAGTAACGTGATGATAGCCGCGTTCACTTGACGAGGTGTCATAAGCAACAGCTTTGGTGTTGAGATAAATAAACACCTGATCTTTTTCCCTCAGTTTCTGTGGACCAAATTGAACCAAACCAATATAAGCCAAGTAGCAAATAATTTCGTGAATCGAAAAAATATACTTGCGATATCCAAGTAACGCATCTTTAATATGTGAAGGCAAATTCTTCACAATAAAGTGTTTTCGTATTGGATGATTCAAATAACCAGGAAGTTCAGGAATTATGTAGGAAACGTTGTAGACCTTCACGAACAACGACAAGGGTAAACGCAACAAAATATCGGATATTAATGCCCATCCCACAGTCCAATCCTTATGTTCGGGCAGAGGTGGAATAAACATTCGCCACGTTGCTTCTTTTTGATACAGGGTAGTAGCTTGATTCATAATACTATCAATTGCTTCGACACCACAATGATTTAAAAATACATCCCTAGCATCTTCGCGTGTAATAGGCGAACCTGTATATTCTCTCATAATATAAAACAAGAACTCGTGCAAAATGCGCATCCTGGATACCTTCGGGCAAGCCCCATAAGTCCTTCCAATAAACCTATTATACTTAAACCGTCGTCGAACTTTGTTCGGTGCATCACAACTTCGCTCTTGTACTTCAAAAAACTTTCTCTTGGCGTACATAACGAAGCTATTCTTGAATTGATCCACAATACTATGAATCAATGTCTCCACATCACTCTTAGCTTCAGTTAGCACATTCTTAGTGCGAATAATGTTCCTGTATTTCAGTATAATCTTAATAACAAGAAACTCTCCTTCTTTAACCAACGTTGTAAAAATTCGATGCAAACTCTTTCTGTCCACTCTAGCATTGTAGCCTTCAGCCGCTTCAGTTTGATTTACAATGGAATATAATTTAATAAGATCTATAACTGTCTTTTGCTTGTAAACAGTCTCTTTTATTAATTTGATCCTGGCTTGAACACGTGAAGAATTACTCACCATTGGTCTCCAGTTTGAGAAATTATCAGGCGATGTCGATAAAACTAGCAGCGTTTCAATATCCTGGACATCTTTCGTCACGCTTAATACACGAGGTTTGGGTCCCATGAATATTTCCATGTATACATTGAAGAAGTTCTCGACGGACATGTCTTCTTCCCGCGAGGAACAATGTGCCATTGGCATGGGTTCGGGTATATGGCCGGTGTTTAGTTTAGTATGAAGTGCAGCGTTATCAAGTTGGAAATGATCTATTATCGCAGTTTTAACTTCGTCGGGTATTACATCCTTTGCATTAGCTTGTAATCCACTTGCGTTTGAACCTGTAGAGTTTATATACTCCAGTGGTTCTTCGTCGGACGAAGATAGAGGAGCTAGTATGAAGTCGTCACTTATATAAGTTTCTATAGATTTGATATTAAATGTAGGATCTAATAAACAATTGAATGGCTTTATTGAATCGAGAGTTCGGCGTTTCGCCCTCCGGCTATAACGATGTTTACGCTTCTGAGATATGGCGGCGTTGGCTTTGTGCTGGGTGACAGGAACAAACGTAATAGATTCCTTATCATGGCAGTTGAACTTTATGAATTTGGAGAAAAAGTTTCTAGTTTTTGTAGTTAGCTCTGGTATTTTCTGCGATGATACTAATGGACGACAAACTTCGGTGTTGAAACCGTGTTTATTTGCAAAATAAACATTCAAGTTGTCAGTATCTTTAACTCTTTTAAGTACTTTGATAATTGTATAATTGTTGGCGCCACTGTCTTCAACAATCATATTTTCTGAATCTGTGAGTTCAGGTGTAATTTTTATAACGCCCGGATTAACTTTAAGGACATTTCCAATGAAATCACAAACTTCATCATCATCTACCAATTTAGGATTACTTGTTACCGATTCCTCTATAGCAGATGAAGAAGCTGCCTGACCATCAATTGTGTATTCTGAAGCAATATAAACCATATAATGCTGACGTTTCAAGTCTTGCATGCTTTGATGGATAAGACCCAACTTCTTTAAATTTTTACAAACATTTCTAGCTATATAGTGATCTACGGATGCATGCGCACTTATTACCCGCATGGTGATGCCTTGAGGTCCCGCATTATATATTGCTTGATATACACGCTGGGTTGCCAGTGCGGAAGTATCTATATCTAACTCCGCTTCAGAATCAGATGACTGCTTGCCATCAGGATCATCTTTATCATCTTTGAAAATGGATGTAATGTTCATATGTGGATTTCGTAATTCAAAAATCCGTAAAATCTTTTCTGTGTCCTTCCCTTTCTGTTTCCATTCCGTGCGACTTGCATTTGGATACATCAGACGGTATGGTACACACACATCAGTTTTGACAAACTGTCGAAGATCGGGTGATTTAATTACTTTGGTTAATTGGAATTTGTCCCAAGTATGCTTATCAAACATTTGTCTTAGTTCCATGTACTCCATTCTACCGTCCGGTTTTTGTTTAATCATCTTGATAATAAACTCAATCATCATTTGCTTTTGCGTTTTTACATCAACATAAAACCTTTGTAGATGAATTAATCCAAACCAAGCATTGGTATTCTTTTCGGTCTTCATGTGATAGTTCTGCTTGGCAACCAACCGCATACCTTGAAGATTATTTCTATAATAAAACAGCGTTTTGGAGTCCTTCACTAGGTCACAAAGTGAATAAGGACCATAGGTAGTGGCTCCCTGCCGCCTGCCTCTGCCAGTCTTTTCTAGTATGTAATACTCTTGTTGCACAAAGGCCTCCTGAACATCTAATAGACGCGGATCCACAAACGGGTTAATTAACGCATTACTGCGTTGCTCCTGCGAAGCTACTATTACCAGAGAATAACCCAATGCCTCTGCTTCCGCAAGACTGAAGCTGGAAACATCGATTTGTTTTCTTACATTGT
>JARJDS010010266.1:0-10110 GCA_030264155.1 Atheta pasadenae | reverse complement strand
AACCACGATCCAGATTTCATATTTGGGGATCGTCCTTAACTGTGTTGGAGACACACATACACAAAATTTCAGCTTTCCTAAAATAACGAAGGTCTGGCAGTCGCGGGCTCTTAGACTATTAGAATCCTGCAGTTTGACTGTCCCACCCTTTGCTGGGTAATTACCATGCGTCAGTGCATAGCACACTTGCAAATCACACAAAAATTTGCAAAACGACTCAGCAAAAACACATTTCAAGGACAACATAATATACACAATTATTCTATGTACATACCTTTTCAATTAAATATAATTTAGGTTAAAGCAATTGCTTCAACCATTTTCAATAACAAGAATAACAAAAGCATTGTTATTTAGTTGAAAACGTCAAATAACCACAAAACTAATTTCAACTGTTTATATTTTTGTTAATATTAATTCTGCGTTCACCAAAGTAAACTAAAAATAAACCGTACTACTTTCTAACTTAATTAATAACTTGAGATAATTGAAACAACTGAACTGTGCTGTTTTTGGCGGTACCAGGCCGCTACAAAGTTTGGTGCAGTTTGGTGGTTGTGATGGCAGCACTGTGAAAAACGATGGCGCAAAATTGGCAATGTGCACAATTTGGCACGAAATGAGAAAGAACAACTGAGAACAAGTACCACAATTCTGTACAATACCACTGCACCAGGTTAAAATATTAAAATAAAGATACGTTGTATTTATTCTGGGTTATTTTCCAAAACTTTAAAACTTTGAATAGTGTTTTGTTGGTCTAATTGCAAAATGAAAGAAAGCAAGTAAGTGCACAAGTAACGTAGTGACCACATTTAATTTTAATATATTGCTATATTACAGAGTATATACAATCAATATGTTTAAAGCAGCTAACAACGTTCAATGGAGAGATAACTGGATAATATGCAATGAATGTAACGAATGGTTGACTCAACCTATTTTCTTACATAGCGACAACAATCATTACTGCCAATCATGTAGTTCAAAAAAAGAAAATGGATATAGTGATGACGTATTGGAAAGCCTTCTTCAAAAGTGTATATATCCTTGTCGACATATTAACTGCACTGCATGGCTATCATTTTATGATATACAAGAGCACGAACAGAGTTGTAATTTTGATTTGCACTGTTTATTTTGCAATGATATTTGTGTATTACAAAATGTATATTCAGATCATTTGTTAAGCAGGCATGCAGAAAATTGTAAAGCAATCAACATCCCAACACCTAAGCTGCAGTTGACTCTACTTCCAAACACAACTAAAATAATAATAGCTGTGCATAAATTCAATACATTTATAGTATACATAAAGAACACTAGTGATGGTTTTGGGTGTTGTGTTTCGAAATATCCATTCATCAAGAATGATATTACGAATGAATTTAATTTAAAATTTACATCTGCTCAGTCTAATTTAATTTATATCTTTAAAGGACAATGTATTGATCCATATTTGTTTCGACGAGATTCATCATTTACAATGATTACAAACAAACTGCAAGAAGAATCAGAAATCTCATTAACATTTTTGGAAACTGATTCTGTTACAAAGATTACAGAGTGTCCCATTTGCTTTCATCCCATGACAGGTACAATTGTTAGTTGTGGTAATGGACATCCAGTGTGTGAAGATTGTGGAGCCAAAATTTTAAGATGTGCAGTGTGTCGGACGACAATGAATGGTGCAAAACTGAAGCTCTCCAGTATTATTTCAAACATTCAATTACCATGTCAGTATGCAGATATGGGTTGTCTTAAAGTGGAAGCAGCAAACAAGATTGCTTTACATTCAGAGACATGCGGATATCGTCCGATTGATTGTTGGGAATGTAATGAAGAAATTCCAAAAAATATCATATCTGAACATTTCAACGGACAACATAAATATCTGTCTAAATATATTGAAGTTATTGATTTTAATTGTTTGCCAATTAGCACTGGAACATGGTACTCCAAATGCAATGAACAAATATTTAGATTGACATGTAAAGCCATACCAGACAATAACTTTTCATTCGCTGTACACAGTATGAATGGGGAGGATGATGAAAATATTGAAGATAAATATGAATATAGGATTATTCTTTTTACATATGGTTTCAAGCAAGTTTCAAATGTTATTTTACCAGGCAAGTGTCAAAATAGAACACAGGATAAAATCACTTCAGTATTAACTGATAAACAGTATGATGATATAATTGAACAACAATTTAAAAGATTTTTCTGGTGCGTTTATCCCATAGGAAATAATAATTAATTTTTTTTGTTGATTGAGTTACTTCTTATTGTAATATCAATTGTCTATTTTTGCTATTTTTTCTTTTTTTGAAAATAACCCTAAATTTTAAATTACAAACTACAATCTTAAGAGGGAGATTGTCTAAATGTTTGTCGAAAATTTATTTACTTTACTTAACACTTTACTTTACTTAATACATTATTAAATAATGCATTTTACCCAATTGTTTTGCCCTCTATTTAATCTATCTATTTTATTAATCATCGACAAAGCAAAGACATTTGTTGTTCGTCCTCTGGAAACGTTAAGATTTACACTAAACCACCTGTCGTGTGCCAAACCATCGGAGGTGGCGTTTCCAACGCCTTCAAATCCATCGGTGACTTGTGTTCGAGCAACCAATCAATTGTATTGCCAGCAATCGTCTACTACTTTTTCCGAGCTGGGGCTAAAACTTAAAATTTGAAGAAGACGGTCTTCACACATCTCTTTATCGCGTGATCCTCGATAAAAACTATAACTTCTCATTTAGTATTTTTAAACACCTCGGAAATGTTAAAAAAAAAACAAAAAAAAACAACACTTTTTTTAAAACCGTCGGCATTTTTAGAAAAAAATTTTATTTTAATTTATCCAAGGGTCATACGATAGAGATATCTATAATAATTAAGAATCCGTCTGATTTTTATTTTTCAAATGACCAGGAGGGTCGAAATCATGCATTCCAGGACATCCCACTTTGACTGCTCATAACTCTGTTCATTTTAATTTTTTTTTGATTAATTTTTGTATGTAATTATTAAACATCAATAAACAAATGATAAAAATAAATTAAAATAAAAACTTTTTTGTTTCCTTTGTACAGCGCATTAAAAACGGGGCGAAATTCATGCCTCAATATTTATAAATATTGTACTTAACTTTGACGCCCTGTATCTTTGTTAATTATAATCTTAAGGCCACAAAACTTGAGAAAATTATAGAACATCAAAATTGTAGATCGAATAAAATAACGTTAATAAAAATCGGCCAAATTGTTTTTATTATAAAAATAAAATAGAAAAAAAACTGTATTTTTCAATACAAAATTACAATGCAATTTTCAAATAATTGTAAAACTGGATATAAACAATAACATATTTGATATAAAATAAAATAAATTGCAAATTAAACATTTTTTTAATTATTAAATTGTGACCTATTGCAATGATTTGCATATTAGCATTTTTTGACTTTTGCAAACTTGTTTGAAATGTACACGCGTTAATTTATTTATATTTATGTCCCATACTTATTATGCTGTCCATATATTCATTTATAGACACTCTATACACGCACGCACATACACTATATATATATATATATATATAATTAATTGGTTAATTAAATAATCATTGTGCAACAATGCATTCTTGCGCTCGAATGGAAATTGGTAATGTTCTATGTTTACAATTCATTCATAACACAATTTTTTGTTTTACTATTTTACAAACGTTTATGCAAAACAACTGCATAATGACAAGTAATCCAAGTTCAAGTGTAAACATTTAATTATTTAAATATTAAATATTATAAACTTATTTATTTCTTAAAATTTTAACATTTAAAACTTTTTAAAATGTTGTTGTTGTTTTTTTGTATTATATGCTCATTTTAATAAATTTAGTAATAAGTGTTATACATTAACTTGAAGCCAATTTAATTTTCTATCACTTAGTTTTTATCTTGTAATAATATTGTAATTGCTCTAAAAGTTACTAATTGTTAAAGATCAAAAACCATTGATTACTTTAGAATTTTTTAATAAATTTTGTACCTTATTTACAGTTTTAAGTACTTTTCGTTAATTTAAATATATATTGTTATATATGAAATTAAAGCCAATTTAATTTACTATCTATTCGTTTTTATATTGTAATTTTTATGTAACAACTCCAAAACTTATTAATTGTTAAATATTAAAACTCATTGATTTGGTTATAGAATTCCAAAATAAAATGTGTAGTCCTAGTACATTTAAAGTACTTTTTATTAACTTAAATGCAAAACATAATACATCAAATTGAAGACAATTTAATTTACTATCACCTAGTTTTTATCTTATATTATTATGGTAATTATCCTAAAAGTTATTGTTAGTTAAAGATTAGAAAACGTTACTTTTTTGGGAAAATTCCCAAATAAAGTTTGTATTTAAAGTATAGTTTTAAGTACTTTTCGTTGACTTAAATAAAAATTGTTATATATCAAATAAAAGATAATTTCATTGTCTAGAAATGAGTAATAATTTATTATTTATATTGTAATTACCCTAAAAGTTACTAATTGTTAAAGATTAAAAATCATTGCATTGGTTAGATAAATTTTGAAATAAAGTTAGTACTTTATGTACAGTTTTAAGTACTTCCTGTTGATTTAAATACAAAGTGTTATATACCAAATGATAAACAATTTAATTGTCTATACCCAAGTTTTAACTTTATAATTTTATCACANTTATTGAATGAGTTAAACCTTTTAAACTGAAATTTGTAATTTAAAATTAATTTTAATTACTTTCTGTTATGTTAAATACAAAGTGTTATATATCAAATAAAAGAAAATTTAATTATCTATTACCAACTTTTAATTTTATAATTTTATTGCAATTAGCCTTAAAGTTATTACTTATTAAAAAACAAATATCGTTGATTATAATAAGAATTTCGAAACGTAAATTTATACTTAAAGATTAAATTTAAGAACTTTCTGTTTACAAAAACACAAAGTGGTATACATCTAATTAAAGACAATTTAATTAAGTATATAATAATTTTTACCTTAAAATTGTATTAAAATTACAACAAAAGTTATTAATAATTGAAAATTAAAAATCATAACTTTTAACTGAAATTTATAACTTAAGTATTAACAATAACTAACATAACAAAAACATAAAACATTTTAACACATTCATAAACAAAGTCGTGCAATAAACAATTACACTTCAATGTTTTCAATTACCAAATGTGTTGATTCAAACAAAACTCGTACCTAACAAACCACTTAGCTTAGCAGAATCGAACAAAACTCAAACAATTACCAAACTGCATATTTAGTATTTCGCTAATTAATCGATATATAAACCTTCATCGCCGAATTGCACGCCACATTATTTACGTTAGTGCGACACTGCCGTTCGTCGACGTAAGTAAAAGTCAACATCCACAACTCAAACCCAAGAACAACCAAAACCAATCAAGATGAAAGTCTTCATGATTGCTACCATTGCTTTGATGGCCCTTGCTGCCGTCCAAGCCGATTGCGGATGTCTCAAAGTAAGTCAAAACATAACCAAACTTACGAAACACAAACAACCAACAACATAACCTCAATATCATTTGTTTACAGTGCAGCAAAAACTTATACGTAGCATCTCCACCACAATCTCCGGTAAAAGTCATCTACAGAGGATCCACCTGTTCGTGCAATCGTGTAAGTATAATAAATATAATTTTAACCTAAAATTATATCCAAACAATTAACATAACCTTTAATTTTTGATTTAGCAAATCCCTTACTCGATTGAACAACCAATCGTTCAAACCAAACCCGTAACTCTTCGTGACCACACGTACAAATGCACTCCACTACGTATCGCTGTGAAGAAAACTGTTCAAGTACCATTGTACTCCTACGATTCTTACGTCCAAGTACCAGTTCCTCAAGAAAAACGTTGCAACAAATGTCTGGTGGGACTCATCGCTCAGCCAGATCGTGTTGTGCTGCCGGCGCCATCTTGTCGGGAACCAATGCCAACAGTGCCATCTCGCGGTCCAGTCTTTGAAGCCTTATCCACCGTTGAAGACGACGACTACATCTATCAGTATCCAGTGAAGAAGTGCGGCTGTGGAAGGTATTTACAATCAAAATCAATTACTCCAATTAAGCTAAGTAGTAGATACGATGGGTATCGGGATTTAACCCAACAAGAAATCGAAGATAACATTAATCGTAACATTAAAGACGTATTCTTTGAAGATAGTTTAGAAGGCAAGCTTCGTAGATTATTCTTTTATGGTTTAAGTCATTTAGAAACAAAAACAAAACCAAACAAAGAAAGTTCACAAAGTTATTTTAATGTTAGAAAATTATTTAATCAACCAGTAGTTAGTAAAAGATTAAATGAAGAAAAGGTTAGAAGCAAAAGAAGTCTTTTGCCCTTTCTTGCCCCCCAGCGTAAGTCCTCTGTTAAGTCTTCAAGCTTTAAGACTCAAAACCAACTTAAAACTTTTCCAACATCAAGTTGCAACCAAGTTGAAGCAAACATCAATACTATCAGGAATAAACGATCCTCTGACTCCTCTGATGAAGCCAGTTTCATGTTTGAAGATGAAGAAACCGAGGACTTTGACAATAACCACATACCCCATGCACAAGATGAATCTTATGAATCCTATACATCAAATGAAGATTATGAAGAAGACTCTTCCAAGTTTAATGAAGACTACCAATCTGATGAAGTTGTAGAATCAAGACTTGAATCATCAGCTTCGAACTTATTAGTTAAATCTTTACATCTGGATCAACTTCTACCACAAATCCCTTTATTGTTGTTTGTTAATGCACCAATATCAATGTTGGCTCATTTTCACAAAGTGAAGAAACACTTCGAGCCTGTGGTTCAAAGTGTACCAACTGTGATCAATACATCTGGGAAATACTTCACTGATTTCGGGGATAACTTCAAGAGGTCATTCTACATCTTTACTAATTGTTTGATGTCCGGTTTTGAGGGTTTGGGACACAGGATGACAAGAAGTGCTAAAGATAATGCTTTACAAGATTACAAAATGGTCACCAGTAAAATAAACCATGATGGTACTGCTGACTTTGTGTTATACAATCGGAATGTTAGTAACACGGATAAATCAAAAAAGATTGTGTTAGTGATTGAAAATTTTAATTTTCAAGATGATAAAGACAAGATGAAGATTTATTTGGCGAAAATTGTTGGTAAAAGTAGAAGGAAACGTGATATTTTTGAGGTTGATCTTAATGGGGACATTCAAGACTTGATCAATGACAAATGGGGTTTTGATGTTTCAAGTATAAATCACAACAGACCGCATCAATCTGCTGAGAGTATCTTTGAAGATCATTTTAACCAAATACCTAAACTCTACAATGCTGTAAAACCAACTAAATCAAAACGTAAAAAATTTACCAACAAAAAACTTCAATCCACTGATCCAATTTTGGGTAGTGTACAATTACCTTCATCAAATAAAAATCCTAACAAGCAAGACTTTGCTGATCTTCATCCCGAAAAGAACTTAGATATAATTAAACAAGAAATATCTATTGTGCTAGCTCGTCTTCAAGATTTACTACACCACAACATCGATGGGGACTTGAAGTTTTATGAAGATCTGGTAAAGTTACAGTATTTAAAAAATACGTTAGTTGTTGATTGGAAAAAACATTTGACAAATGATCAAGGTCAGGTTGTATCAACTAAAATGAATATTTTAAATTACATTAAAGAGTTAGAAAAGTTTCGAAGAAGTTTAACCAAGAAAACATTGACGTGTTTGATGGGACAAGACGGCGATGGTTACAACCGGTCGGATTTGGTTAAGTTCCTAGTGGAATTGTATAAATTACAAATGATTTTCACAAGAATCCATGAGGATCTCAACGATAAGATTAAGTTGGGTGCAAGGTTTAATGTACAAAATGAAGATTTGTTTGTTAAACAATTGGAAAAGGTTGTGTTTTTGGAGAAGACTAATAAGTATGATTTGGAGCAGCGGCTTAAAGGTATGAGGGATTCTTTGGTTGAGAGTAATATGAACTTTTTGGAGAAGTTGAGAAAGATCTCTGAGTTAGATGCTTCGATTGAGGATTTGTTGGAGTTTCATCAGGATGAAGATGATAGGGAGGAGGTTCATCATGTGGCGAGGATGATTAAAGAAAACGCACATTTTAAGGAGGAAGAGGTTAAGTTGGTTAAGGACATTTTTGGTAAGGTTAAGAGTAATAAGAGTTATCGAAAAGAGTTGAAGAGTTTATGGGATTTGGAGAAGCATATTTTGGAAAATGATCAAGTTTTAATGAAGAAGAATATGAGGAAGGATAGTGATGAAGATTTTGATGGGGATGATAAAGGATTGAGTGTTGTTGATGATGGTGATAAAAATAATGATGGTGATAGTTTAGAAAAGTTTGATATTTTAAAAATGGGTAAACCGATCACATTAAAGGCTTTGGATTTTAAAGATTTGAAGGATTTGACAGAGTTTAAACCTAATTTGGATTGGGATAAAGATTTTAAATTAAAGATGGATGAGTTTGTTAAAGATATTGAGGATAAACGGAAGTCTTGGGTTAAGAAAACTAAGAAACTTGCGGAAATTATGAAAGAACCTTGAAAATATTTTTAGTTTTTTGTTATAAATTTTTAATTGTTGTTTGGTTGTTTGTAATTTTTTTTTGTAATTTTTTTATTTTAAATGTTAGCATTTTCTGCTTCTAATCTTTTTTTTAAATTTAAATTTTGGTTTTTAAGAATTAAATTTTTATTGTTATTTTTGACAAAATTTAAAATTTTATTTTATTTGTTTCAGATATTGAGCGTTTTCTAAAAAAAGAAATGAGGTGAAGCAGAAAATGTAATATGGAAGGAACTGATTTTGATTGTGTTTGAATCAAGTCTTAAAAATTATTATTGTAAATTGTCCAAATGTGTTGCCATCAAAATTTATTGTGATATTTGTGAAATTAAAATAAATTCAATTCTTTGAACAATTTAATTCCTTTTTTTTTCTTGATTTATTATGTTTTCAGAAAGTGTGATTTTTTTAAATGTATCTCTAGGTTTGGAGTAATAAAACTTATATATAGAATGTATAAACCCTTAGTTGTTATATATCAAATTATAGATAATTTTATTGGCTGCATATATTATTATTTTTTAATTGAAATAGCTTAATTACTTTTGAGTAATTTTAGTTTTAATTACAAAAAGTAAATTTTAAAGTTCCAGAAATCTTAAAGGTGAATTGTTTAAAATTATAAACCATTTATGTGTTGTTCATCAACTCCTTCTTGATATATACTTAATTATTGATGATTTTATTGGATACAAACTACAAAGATGTTGAATTAAGTTAGATTTATTGGGATTAAGTTCTTATCTTCTTGTTTTTCTTCTTCATGTTTCTTTTATTTCGTTTTTTCTTGTATTTACTTTTCAATCCGAAAATGTTCTACAATAACCAGAGATTGCAATGAGATTTTGAAAGTAACATTATAAAAACAGCTTAATCAACTCGGCTATTGAAGCCAACTACCAAAAAGGGTTTATTCTAAGAAAAGAAAATTAATGTAATTTTAAGGTAGTTGTTGTGGTACAATATTGTCAAAAAAGTATTAGTTTTATGCGCCACAAAAGTATACGAGTTTGTCGCTAAGCGATCCATAATTTTTGAATAAGACTGTACCCGTGGAGACGTGACCAACACAACACTTTTGTAATTTTTAAGTTTGGCAACGCCGCTATCTTGTTCTCTGTCAATCTATGTACAGTATCGATATGTCTGTTTCAGTCTGTTTGAATTTACCGCGCAAATAACATTGAAACTCTGGTACAGTGTTGCCAAGTTGTCTCGTCTGACCTCGTCGATGTATAGTTTTCATTAAATTGTTGACCTTTAAACCGTGATTAAGAAAAAAGTAAACGGTGAAATTTTTTAAATTAATTTTTTAAAAATATAAAATAAAAGCATTAAAAGATTGTCAGTTTTTGGTAAATATCTGCAAGTTAGTTTTTTATTTATAACTTAAATACTGGATCTGAGCAGTGGTCCTATACAACCAATGTT
>JARJDS010010256.1:0-31878 GCA_030264155.1 Atheta pasadenae | reverse complement strand
CGTATTCACACGCTCAACGCCGTATTTATACAATTTGTTACTGTTTATTATATATCACTACATAAATACCGTTGTCTACCATTAAATCACTCCTCGTCAATCCGAACTACCCTATCAATATACAATATCTTATAATTTTAAAATATTATAAAGAAACAAGGTCATAAAAGTCAGCATTAAATCTTTAAAAGCATATTTATTATACCAAAGACTTAAATCAGTCTTAAACCAAAGTTTACACTCATAAATAAAATAATTTACATGCAACCCATTGGTGCATAAAATTCAAAAACTAAACCTAATGGCAAAGTCTTGTGTTTTAATCAATTAGACATTAAGTACACATCTATAAAACTTGCAAATGCTTAAAATGTTTTAAAACTGCCAGTTGTAATCATCACAAACTAGACAGTATCAACAGAGATATTAATCCTGAACACAGATGATGGGTCCTGCAAGCTTAACTTAATATTCTCTTCAAATCTTTGTTTAATGCTTGAAAACTCCATCACATTCTTTGGTTTACACTCAATCCAATACCTATCAAATTCATAGAACAAATAACTATAAAATTGATGAAACAATCTTATCGTTGGTAGACTCTTTGATGTGTTATACACATAAGTCTTGGCATCACCATCTTTCAACAATTGCCAAGCCATACTTGTAAGATTAATCCCAACAATAGCAAATGCATATCCATATGTGGGATGATGAGAATGTGACAGGACATGCATAGCAGGTCCCTTGTATTCCTGAGCAAAAAACAGCAAGTTTTCCAAACCAAGCAAACCCATTCCTCGAAAATCAGTTTTTGGATCATCTCCTTGAAAACCAATATCTTGCCATTGTTTGGTTATTCTTGCATCTAATTTTTCATGAGGCATTAAATGATTCCATAATAATTGTAGCATTTCTTCATGTTTTGGATTATCAGCATCATAATTAGTTGTCCTAAGTCTTTCTACTTCAGAGAGTAATTGTCTATATCCCCAAATTTGTTCAATACATTTACCAAAACTTTTAACAAATTGGTAGTGTATTCTGGGGTTGATTTTTTTCACTGTTAACACTGTGCTTACAGATCCTTGAAGGATTTCCCGTTCATTAACGCCTGTGAAACGTCGGTTATCTGCCACGTCGTTTAGATGGTTGATGAGTTGCTTAACATGAATTGATCTTGATAAGCTTAAGGAGCGTTCGATTTTCCTGGTGCGTGGGGCTCCACTGACTTCTCCGTAGCAAATTCGTTGCAATTCGCAAAGGCCGGTGGTTTTGCGTAGAAACCACTTGTATATAGGTCGCACGTAGTATTGTACCAGAAACCAGATGTACGTGTACATATTGTTGAAAATGCTCAGGACAAGAACATGATTTGTTTGTTTAAAGATTGTTAATAATTAAGGCAAAGTGGTTACGATTAGGGCAACTTGGTGATTTTTGTTTGTATCGTAACACATTTTGGTTAGATCAAGTTTAATGTGTGAAGTTATCAAACATTTATGAACATACAAGAGGGGGTAATTACGTATAGGCAACTTAGTATGCGTTAAATTTTGTTTTATAAATTCAGCGGTAAATTCAAATTTCTTTAATTAACTCAATAATGCTGATATAAGGTAATGTTGTGAATTTTTTTTCAAATTTTATTTCTTTAAATTAATATAATAACGTAATATCCAACAAGAGAAAGTTTTTACGTTTCATTTGATTATTATTTTTCATTTCTTTTTGAACAGTCAAACGTCAGAAATCAAAACTATATATTTCAGCCAAATTAACAATTTATATTTATTTTCTTATTGATTTGATTGAAAATGACGATTCTTGTTGAATACTATTTACTATTAATTAGCGCCGGTTGTGCAGGGGTGCCATCCTACGTTGTCGTTTTGGTGTTAATTTGATCTTCAAGGTTAATACAAGATCTTGAAAATGCATGAAACCAAATTGTAGGCATTTATGCAACTTCCTTTAACTGCAACATAGTAAAGTATCCAATTACACATACCTACAACTTAACAAACTTGATACCAACACAACTATCTAAAAATTAAGTAAGTACATAATGGAAAAATAACATGTTTGATTTCTTTATATCGTTTTTTCTACTCAAACTAGAAGTGATTATTAAATACATTTCATTTAATTTGTTTATTTATTGACCAAAATATACATTACAATTTTTACATAAATACAACTGTCTTATTAAACAGGAGTATTTTACCTTTCAAGGTACAACATGAATGAAAAATATATTGAATTGTAAATATAAAAAAATAATTGAAGTAGAATGGAATAACATGGAAATCATCTAAAAATAACTATTATTGCTAAGAATAATTTATAATACGATCCAACTTATTTTGTTTTGGTACTAACATAATCAGTTTTGTCAAATTGACGTAACAATTTGAATTTGGAAACATAACAAAGGCGTGAATGACAGAAAAATTCTTTAGGTGTAACTGTTAAACATTATTGTAATAAATAAAGTACGTTTCTATATATAAATATTGAATTGGCATTTGCCATGCGCCTATGCGTGGGCTGATGTATGCGTGTCGACTCCGGACGGGATCTGTCTGGAAACTACCCCCGTAAACAGAAATTTGCGTTTTGCGTTTCCAGAAATACATATTTTTAAATTATAGTGTAAGTTAGTTTAAATATAATAACTTAATTAGTGACATTTTTAATGTGTAAAAGAAGACAGAGTAAAAAAATGAGCAACGTTGAATGTAGTTCTAGAGAACCATGAAGTCGATGCTGAAAGTTGATTCAAAGTTTCAAAGATTAGACTCCCATATTTTTTTTTTTTGTGGTGTTAGTATTATGTATTTAACGCATGAACTACTATGGTTATTAGCGCCGAAACCTTACTACTGATATGTATAATTGCAGATATTATACATATCATATATTGTTGAGTAAAGTTGCAATTTATTCTCCCGGGCTCTCTAAGGATTTGAACCTGCGATCTCCTGATCAACAACTGAGAATGTTGACTCCCATATTATCGACGAATTGTGGTAGGTGCATTTATTTTTGTCTTTGGAGATGCATGGTCAACATTTAAATATTTATAATTTATTTTAAATCTGCGATAGATAATTATTAAATCCAAATATATTAAATTGAAAAATACAATGCCAAAATGTTAATAAAATAAGTGATGTGGAAGCAAATCGCACAAATAGTTGTCAATTGTGTCGTTTAGACAATGCAATTGTATAAACCGGATATTGAAAATAGTAATCATAAATATTCGACTCTAATAATGATTACAATTTAATTGTTGTTAGATTTGAGTTGTATTTTTGTGTTTCTTTTTGTTTGTTTGAAATGAGTGGGTAATTGTTTAAATTTTTTAAATACATAAAAATAATATTTAAAAAACTTCTAATAAACCAAAAATAGTCCAGTTTAAAGAAAATTAATTTAAAGCGGTGCGGGGTTAAAACTTTGAACGCGTTTATCTCAAAATTCAATTTTTTAAGTTCGAATCATAATTTTAAACTGAATAACCTGAAAATTTTAATATATCTTTAATATATATATATATATATATATAGTATCATAGAAAATAATGGTTTATTATTATTAGACACTAACAAAAAGAACCCACCATCACAAAAAAGCTGTACAGCCGCCATTTTGATATAAAACGCTTTCAAAAAAATACAAAGTATAGTTAGACGACCTGTGTTTCTTCTACCACGAACATAACCATAAACATATTGTGACGTCATTGCTTTTAATAATATTAACCAATATATATCAATATGTTACAGTTAAACAATATTACAACTAAAATACACATACATAAACATTATAATGTTGATGCACATATTGCAGTTGTATGCAGCTGCCATGCGCCGATGCGTGTATTGCGCTTTTAACGAGCTAGTCGCATCCGGAGCGATCTGTTTCAAATCTACCCCCGAAAGGGCAAGTTCGCGTTTCCCGTTTTGCGTTTGCGAATATATATATTTTTAAATTGAGATGTAAGTTAATGCCATATTTTTTCTGTTACGTAACAACAAAGTAAAAAAAATTAAATATAATAAAATAATAACATACTTAGTGAAAGTTTTAATTTCTAAAAGAAGACGAAAAGCAGGAAAATGAGCATTCAACGCTGCGTTAACATTATCGTTGTGGGAAACCATGAAGTCGGCAAAACGGATTTTCTTGAAAAATTTATGGATTTTCAATACGAGCTAAAATCCGATACAAAGATTAGACTCCCATATTACCGACGAATTGTGGTAGGTACATTTATTCGTTTCTTTGAAATGCATGGTTAAGATTTAATTATTAAACTTTTTCTTTTGAATTTAATGTAACAAAAATATTAATAAAATAAGGAAAGTGGATAATCATAAAAATTCAACTCTAGCAATAATTAATTTATTTTTAGTTTTGTTCAGTATTTATGGTTAGGGAATTTTTTTTAAGCGGATCAAAAATTTAAAAAAATTATAATTGGATTATGTTGAGATTATGTTTGTTTGATTAGTTGTGTTTACGTTTTGTGATCAAATTGTGAAAAGGGTATTCAGCTTTTCCAAACACCAGTATTAAATTGGAGTTAATTATAATTAATATATAGTTTTAGTAGTGTTAATGATGAAACTTTTATTGTAACAAAAGAACATGTAAAACATCAATTTTTTACCTGGCCATTCAAGTACTGGTTGCTTTATTAAAAAAACTGTTAGCTTTATTGCGAAATACCTAATTTTGTTCATTTGTTTTTTTCAGAAATGCAAAAAAGATGAAACGTTTGAACTGGTCTGCATTAACCTGTACGAAGTAACAGGATTGCATAAGTGTGTATTAAATGTATTTAACTAACCAATATTCGTTCTTTGTCTGTTTTTGTTTTAATTATTAGATTTCACTCGCTACCTGCTGAGTACTACCATAATTCGATGGGTTTCTTAATAATGTTTGACGTCACCAATCAGGAATCACTCTTCGATATACCAAAATGGTATAATGAAATTAAGGTACTTCTTAAACTGCGTTTGTTGAGATAACAATTTTGTCACTGGATTGTTTCTATTTTACTAGTTGCACTCCAAAGATAAGATGCCTCCTACCATCTTATGTGGAAATAAGAATGACTTAACTCCAAGATACGTGGTTCCTTCCAATATATCGACACTCTTCAACAACATGTAATTCGTTTTTAATAAATATTTAATAAAATATCTAACATTTCTTTTTTTTGTAGCTGGAGAGAAGCAAGTTCGGTAACTGGTGAAAATGTAACCGAAACCGTAAACTTCTTGATATTTCAAATGATCACAAAAATGGGATATACTGAATACCATACATCAATTGCAGAACCACTTTCTGGTGAATGTGATCGTAATTGTTGCTGCATGTTATAAATTATTCCAATCCCTAAATATTGCCAATTTAAAATTGGTAATAGATTTCCAAATTATTGTACCAAAGTTTAAAAAATGTGTGATAAATGTGACCATTGTTTGAATTAAAAAAAAAAAACATGATGTTCCTCGTACCAAGTAAAAAAAATTATATTATATACATTGAAAAACAAACAATTATTTTGATAAAAATGTAAACAGATAATATACTAAAAATTATAGTTTGGAATATATATTTCTATGAGATTATAAGAATAATGGTTCGAAATTAAAGAAATGTAAGTTGTACCAAACAAATTTGACATATAAAGGCAGAAAATTCTATTTTGTTAAACCTGTAACTATCAATTAATGTAATCAATGTTCAAAACAATTGATGTACTTCAATTCAAGTAAAAAGAAAATAATGATATAAACACAGAAATAAATGACTTAAAAATAAATGAAAGTAAAAAATATCATTGTAAAACTTAGATTTTAAAATGATGTAATAAAAAGATTTATTAAGTGTTAAATTGTTGTTTTATTAATTTGATTCGTTGTTCCTGACAATCAACATCAAATAATTGATGTAGCATTTTACACAAATTTATAGATTCATCTGGAAATATTGTAAATTTGTGTTTCGTGTTTAAGTTCAAGTTCAAGAGCGGCGTGTGAGGCGAGAGGGTTAATGTCACATACACCACTTAAGCGTTTAATGAGTTTAGAGTTTGATAGAGTTCACTACGTTTTAAACTAACATTGTTCATACTACAATCATGTAATATTTGCTTGATGAACAAGTAACGTAGATATCCACTAGATGTATTGTTTTGGTTTTTCATGAAAGAACAAACTGACATACTTGAAATCAATAACAGGTTGTAATAAATGCCAGGATTAGCAGATTGATGGTAACCTTTAGACTAAGTTTTGGTGGTCTAGTCCAAGCCTTCAACAACCTAAAATTGCGACGCTTTGAGGGACCTAAGTGAATAGCAGCCAGTTAACTACTGATAGCTGAAGCTATAAACGAATTAACTCGTACGTTCGTAGTCACACAGTAATGACCGATTGCATCTTACGTTCACATGCGAAACTCTGTTGGCAAAGGGTGATAGCAAGAGACATACCAACTCGAGTCCTGATTTAGTCAAATATAAACAAACAAAAAAACAGGAAAACGGTGGTTTTACATTTAACTTTACAAAACGGATAAGTATATGTTATAAGTATATTAAGTCATACTTTAAGTAGGTACCTATAAAATAATTAAAACGACAATAAATTTTCAAAACTTACTAACCGAAAAAAATATTTGTTTATTTTTAATAAGGCATACTGAGTATAGTTGAAACACATACATAAATATTAATCAATCAATATTTGTGAAATTTAACTGGACCATTACAAGTCGTACAATAATATTAGATGATTAATAAAATATAATCATTTATTATGTTTGAAATTATTTAAATGTGTTTCAATTAAGCCTGGGATTTGCACAAATTAAATAAATTACCTACAATTTCTTTTAAATGTTCTTACACAGAAAATTCAATTCATTGATCTCAAATAACATTGATTATCAATAAAAAGATAAACATATTATAATTTATTATAATCCTGACATTTCTAATGCATATTTAGTGTTTCGTTGCACATGTAAAACTGACAATTCGGCCTACAATATTGTAAAATATGTAGGTATTTTTGGCAAATGCGGATTTGCGCTCGCGTTGGTAAGTTCAAAAAAACGCTTCCAGAATCGACTAGCTGGTTAATCTGAATTGCACAAGAGCACAACCGATCGCAAGCATTTATCATCAATATTTGTATGTTCCGCTTACAATAATGGCAGATACAGTCACGTGGAACATTATTCAAGAGCGCAAAAAAGTGACAAAAACGGCAGGCAAATGTAGAAGTTCACAAGCACATATCATTGGAATCAAAGCATGAAAATAATTAAAATTTATTTTTTAACATCTATGGAATTTCGTCTGACCGGCACGAATCAAAATACACAGGTATGTTTAACTTAACAACTTAATACGTCTTTGTTAGATATGTAACTTTTTTTGTTTTATGGAGATAATGCCAACAATGCGAAAAAAATTTATACTTTGTGTCCAAGAAAATATAGTTTTGTGAAATTGTTGAATTTCAAAATAAAATATATACACCTATATTTTTAATGAAATAATTTTATTAGTATTTTATCTGTTTCTTTAGATTTTTGTCTGAATTGCTAAATTTATTAAGTTTGTAACTCGTTTTTATGTTAAATTATTGTTTCGAAATTTTATCTAAAATATAACAACTTATGTTTCAAAGAAAATCAGTAGAAAACTATCATTTACCTTCAAGTTTAAACTCAAGTTGCGGTTATGTGAAATTCTCTTAAAAGTTTTACAGTCGTCAGTGTCATATGCATTTTGTTAGCACATAATGTATGCACGTTAAAGACGTTTAAAACCACAACTTTTAATAAATAATGGTTACATGCAAATAAGTTTGATTGCCGCCCTCGAACTCGTGCTCTTTGGTATAAAAAGGTTGCGGATCTCTGCCCGAGGCGTTTAGTTATTAATTGACTAAAATAAACTTTACAATTTGTACATAGATGGGTACATCTGGATCGAATAAAACAAAATAATGCATTAAATAAATATACCAATAGATTGTTGGTATTTTTCAATTTTTATACGAAGACGCCAGAGACACAGTTTCGACAGTAGGTGAGCCTTCAAAAATTAGTTGTTTGTGAAATTTTATTGTCAAAAATGTATCCCAGGCGTCTTCTTATAGAAATCTCACTATATAAGTCAATCCAACTATATAAGTTTGAGTATTCAATTAAAAAAAATAACTATAATATATAGCTTATTTCTTTGTACTCAACCGAAAAGATGAAGCGTTACTGGCATATAAAATGATATTTTGCGTGGGCCACGATGGCCGAATCGCGGAGAAGAAGAAGATTTCTTTGTAGTTTTATCAAATAGAAGCAATATTTGTGTTTGTTTAATTTCAGAAACGCAATTAAATACATGGATGACAAAAACTTCTGTAGGTGTTACAATCAAATATTGTTATTGTTGTAAATATTGAACATGTATATAAACATACGCAGTTGTGTGCATTTGCCATGCGCCGAAGAGTGTGATAGGCTTCGGTTTTGCAGATTTCATTTTAACGAGCTAGTCGCATCCGAAGCGATCTGTTTTGAACGCAGCCCCGCAAATATAAATATGCGCTTGCAGAAAAATATATTTTTAAAACATCAAAAACATCATTTAAATTAATTTAGTGCACTTTGGAATTTCTAAAAAAGACAAGAAAATGAAAACTCAACACTGTGTTAATATTATAGTTTTGGGGAATCATGGAGTCGGTAAAACAAATTTTCTTGAAAAGTTTATGGAACTTCAATACGAGCTAAAATTCGATTCGAAGATTGGACTACCATATTATCGACGAATTGTGGTAAGTACATTTATTTTAGTCTTAGAAAATGAATGGTCAATATTTATTTTTTTAAAATTGTAATTGAATTAAAAAATAATAAATTTAAAAAAATTTAATGTAAATAAAATGTTTTATTGACAAATAAAAATAGTCATCAATCGTTAATCAATTAAAGTTAAACTGATTTAATTTAATGTTTCTTTTTTAATTTAAGTTAAAAAAATATACTTTTTATCTGGATTGACTACATTGAAAATATTTGTAAGCAAAATGAGCTAAATAATTGTAATATATCTATTTTGTTAATTTCTATTTTTAGAAATGCAAAAAGAGTAAAGCGTGTGATTTGGTCAGCATTAATTTGTTTGAAGTAACGGGACTGCATAAGTATGTACCACATTTAGTATTTGTTTGTTTTAAGTTTTATTGTTTATTAGATTTCACTCACTACCTGCTGAGTACTACCATAAATCGATGGGTTTCTTAATAATGTTTGACGTCACCAATCAGGAATCACTCTTCGATATACCAAAATGGTATAATGAAATTAAGGTACTCCTTAAACTGCGTTTGTTGAGATAACAATTTTGTATCACTAGATTGTTTTTATTTTACTAGTTGCACTCCAAAGATAAGATGCCTCCTACCATCTTATGTGGGAATAAGAATGATTTAACACCAAGATACGTGGTTCCCGCCAATATATCGACACTCTTCAACAACATGTAATTTTTCTTTAATAAATATTTAATAAAATATCGAATTTTATTATTTGTAGATTGAGAAAAACAAGTTCAGTAACTGGTAAAAATGTAACCGAAGCCGTGAACTTTTTGATATTTCAAATGATCACAAACATGGGATATACGGAATACCATACATCAATAACAAAATCACTTTCTGATGAATGTGATGGTAACTGTTGCTGCGCGTTATAAATTATTTCAGCCCACAAATATTGGCAATTTAAAATTGGTAATTGCTTTCCAAATTATTGTAACGAAGTTTAAAATACGTGTATAAATGTCACCAATGATTGAATTAACAACCTCGATGTTCCTCGTGCCAAGTAAAAATAATTATTTCATGCACATTGAAAAACAAATATATATTTTGATAAAAAAAGTTGATGCTAATAATATACTCAAAGTTATATTTTTAATTATATAAATTTCTTAGATTACTGATGTGATATTTAAAAAGAATGTACCTGACTTTGTATTAAAACAAAAAATTGTTATTTTAACATATATATGCAGAAAATTCTATTTTATTATTACAATAGAAGTGATCAATGTTCAATATAATCGATGTAAATACCTGGATTTTCTGCCTCGATTAAAGTAAAGAACAAATAATTGTATGAGCACAGAAATATATGATTTTGAAATGAAAGGAAGTGAAAAATAAAATTGTAAAACTTATATTTTATGTTTAATTGAAAGTTTATGTATCTCACTCGACTTTCCTTATTTGCTCAAATAATTTCTGTGAGCAAGAAACACAATTAGAAATACAGTTAGAAAGCCGAAAAAAAGTGAATTTTCCAGATTTTTTTCTGGGAAAAGTTTTGAATTTATTGATCCAAACATTTTCTACACATGTTATGGTATCTTTTAACTATATTTTAAAATTTAGTACTAGTAAAAATATTTATTTGGAAAAGATCTACAGCTGATCTCCTGGAGCTCTACTCAAAAAAGACGTTTTGCTAATGGTGACCACTATATCTCTGAACTGGTTCATCTGATATTCAAAACCAAAACAGATTTCGTTAAAATAATGTTAAATCTAGTAATTAATCGAAGGAATAAGCAAAATAATAATGTTTGACAATATGGCGGTTTCTCAAAAAAAAAATCGATTTTTCACCAAAATTTCGACGTAAAATTGTTTATAAAAAAAAAACTATTCATCACAGAGAAAAAATCTTCGAATAATTACTAAAAAATATATTTAAGAAACTCGTGTTAAAATTTAAGACTAATCGGTTTAGCCGTTTTCGAGTAATGTTGGTCATTGTCTTTGAAACCACCATTCTGAGAAAAACGCGTTTGAAGTTTGGAATTCACATTACATGTTATGTATCTGCTTGGGTCAAATTTGCTTGTAACGTCGAAAATATTCACAGGAACGATATGAAATTTTTTGTGTGTATTCTTCAATAGATGTACATTCAGAAAATAAAATTTAAAAAAATGTTTTTTAAAAATTCTAACTGTATATAATTCCTTAAGTTCAAGTTCAAGTACTGGTACAGTTCAAGTACAACCAAAAATTGTGACGCTTTGAGAGTCCTGATTGAGTACAACTAGTTAACTACTGATAGCTGAAGCTATAAACTAATTATCCCTGAAGTTCCATACACACAAAATAGTACCTACATAGGTACCAAGCAATAAATAAAGTCACCATCGTATAAAATGTTCAAGTTTTTTAAATTTAATTCAGTTTATAAAAATCGTAAAACCTTATTTGGAGAATAATAAATTTTTATACTTTATTTACAGTAACTTGTATTATTTTGATTTATTTATTTTTAATTGAATAATCTGAAACTAACAATGGTTAAGCTTCCACCTACTCAAAAACAGTTGTTGGCAATTTTGCAAAATATGCAAACAAACAAATTATGTTATGTCAAAAAAAAAATTAAAAATAAATTAAATAAAAATTCACAAATAAATAAAAAAGTAGCGTACAAACCGGAATTGTGTAGATGTTAGTAGAGTTGAAAGAAAGTTACTTCTTAAGCTATGTTTTTATTGTTTGATCGTCTTCTTCTCTTGTAGCCCAAAGGCATTATCTACGAACACAACATTTAAACTCCAACGCTTTTTTTATTTCATTACTGTCAGTTTGTTTTCTAAATATTTATTTACGTAGGTAGTTAGTAACTGGTCGGCTTATTATAAAAACAGCAGTCGTTACTAATTGGCGTTACAATCGATTTGGTTGCATTTGCTAACGAGAATTGTATTAAAAATAGAAGTGATAAAAATTACGAGAATATATGATTAATTTATTAATCTTTCTTCTTTTAAATATTTTTTATATTAATTTTATGCTTCTATCTGCTTTACTCTGTACATATACAACTAATTCTCTTTGTCACACATTAATTTTGTTCTTTTCCCTTTTTGTTAATTTCTATCTTTGTGTGTGTTCTATATCAACCAGCCGTTTTACGTCACAATTTTCGCGCACCTGAATAATTTAAAAAAATTCAAATCAATTTAATAAATTCCGCATTGACCAATTCAACCAATTATATTGCTCAAAGGACAGCAAACACGTGATTTAAAAGCGACACGTGACTGCGTTTATTATTATAAACAATAGTCGTACATATTAAAATTGCGATATGAATATTGATATGAATAGAGTAACTGCCGGTGTGTGCACGTGACATGTGCTCCTTTGCAATTCACTAGCCTGTTAACAGCTAGTCGATTCCGAAAGCTGTCCCTTGTGAACCTACCAACGCGGAAACAAATCCGCGTATATTCTACAATTTTTATAAGTTTTAAGGGGTTATATACAGTTAGAATTTTCAAACAAATATATTTTTATTTTATTTTCTTAATGTACATCTATTGAAGAATACACATAAAAAATTTAATATGGTTCCTGTAAATATTTTCGACGTTACAAGCAAATTTGACCCAAGCAGATATATAACATGTAAAGTGCATTCCAAACTTCAAACGCGTTTTTCTCAGAATGGTGGTTTCAAAGTCGGTGACCAACGTGTAATATTGCAATACAAACATCCGAAAACATGGAAAAATAATAATAATTAATTTATACTTATTAATTAAAGCATTACGATATTAAAAAATGCAAGTATATACACATTGTACATAAATGTTTTCATCGAGATCTGCAGAAAATGCTGAAAAACGCGGTATGAAGCGATGCAACGCACGCCGGAAGTGCGGGACTATTGGTTTTTATATAAAGTATAACACAAAAGATATAATGTGTTTAAAACAATAAAAAAATAGTATACAAATGCAATAAGTTTTGCACAAATACATTTTCAATTATAAAATAGTTTTATTCATAATGCATTCAAGAGATCACAGTGACATTGTGTCTGTCTTTATGATTACAAATGTTATTTCTCGCATCATCGTTAATATAATCCTATATACTCACAAACCAGGAACAAATATCATTTAAAATAATTACGAAATAAACAGAAACACAACTAACTATACAGTACTAAATTTCTCTTAAAAATACAGTAGATAAAGAAAATGACAATGAGTTTTCCTTGGTTTTACAATCTCTAACATATTAATAATACATGGCAATGAATATATTGTTCGTATGCAATGAGTGTGTTTATGCAAGTACTAACAGCGAAACAAATGTGTTATTGCTTTTTATACATTTTTATAATAGCGCACAATCGGTACAATAATTTTAATATAAATTACAATTCAATATAGTCGACTAGGATTAGTTTATCACCGTTTTGGTTAGTGCTTTACTGTCTAGCGTTAGGTCGAACTCGACGTCCTCCATCTCGTTTTCAGATAAAGAACCGTAAGGCCTACCGTAAGGTTTCCCAGGATTCTAGAAGAAATCCAAAAGAAAAGCATTAATTGTTATTGGTTATTTCCACTAAATACGAAACGAAACATAAAAGAATTAAATAAAAAAAAGTTCAAACCGTGGGTTAGTTATAGAGAAAATAAGAAGAAGGAAAAGTTTAAGAACATCTACATCTACATAGTACTAGCATTACCATCCCAAACAAAAGGATTGATGTTGTAATCCTAAAAAGGTTGTTAATTAATAAAAACGTGATATGTTTAATTAATAATTAATTAATTAACGAAAATGAGTAGTAAACAATCTTAATTGCAATGCTTCCAGTGTAAACTTACGTCGCTAATGCCAACAGAGGGTTCACTGGCGTACCCCCGATTGTCATCGTCGTCATAGTCCGACTCTGAGCTGGTCTCATCGTCATAGGGTCGTCGTACTGTGCAAACCATTTGCGCTAAATCAGTAAAAGTGTATCCACCCGAAACAACATGTGGTTGAGCAAACACGTAAGATTTGCGTGTGTCGGATGAAAATGATGGTAACTGCCCTGCTTGTCGTTTACCCTCAAAATAGGCTCGGCCATGTTGGTAACCGACTTCTTTGATCTCATCAAAACTACCAAACTGAAGTGTTTTGTATTTATCTATTGGTGGCCGTATATACTCGCAGTAATCACTTGTTTTTACTTCCTAAATAAATAAAAAAACAAAAACAGTTAATAAAGTCAATAGTTTTTTAAAAGTGGGAAGTAAAATCACCTCTAATTGTCGTACACAACTAACATACGCGAGTCGTGATTGAATATCGGGAAGATTCGGGACTTTTACAGGAGTGGTGAAAGGATTCCATCGCTTCCAAAGTAACCACCAACCAGAAAGATCGTCCCCATAGTTTGTTAGGTCTTGGTCATCAACAGAACCCACGTCCACGGCAAGAATGTGGCTAGCACCTTGACTGCGCATCACATCGGCTGTTAAAAATTTCAAAAAAAATTGTACACAATCATAATTTTGAACAGAATCTGACCATATGCTTATGAAAAATCGGTAGCATACATTAAAATTTTATTACCTTTCGTGACTTACCAGAAGATGTAAAACTGACACTAAATAATTGATCATCGACAGTATATAAATAAAATACCTGGAACATTGTTGATGTAGCATCCATCGACGAGGAAGTGCCCATCTACAGGGTCACACATCGGCGGAAAGATGCCGACATAAGTCATGCTGGCGCGCACGTACCGCCACACGTATCCTGCGTGTTACAATCATGTATGTACTAATAATTCACTCAAGTCAAGAAGTTTACACGCATTCATGATATGTGTCGATTGTAGAGTGTGGGAGGACGTGGTGCAAAATTTGCTCTGCACTGTAGCGCACAAATACTGTGATTGGTTACCTTATTCTAGGAGAAATTACAATGGAAGCTGACCAAAAATATTAAAAAAAACATGCTCACCTACCTTTAAAAATAAATAGAACGAACACACGTGACATTAGAAAAAAAACACAGTACCAAAACTAAAAATGTTAGTTGTTGATGTCGGAAAAGTTCTCACCTGGCAAATTATTGACGTAGCCTCCGTCGAGCAGAAGATGGCCGTCAATCGGATCGCACAGCGGCGGCATATAGCCGGACAACGACATGGACGAGCGCACGTAACGCCACAGCGATCCTGCGACACACACAGCGAAAACTAAGTTTTTCACCTCACAACTTTATTTGTTATTAAACATAAACATGCTTAACAACTCTACAACTATTTTACTAACTAAAACTAAGTATTATAAGTCACTAATTTAGCGCTAATTAACTTATTAGTTACCGTTTTTTGGTCGCTCATAACAAAAATCAATTGAACAAATCGTCTGAGACAAGTTTTTGGACAAAACAAATCAACAAAAACCAATACAAAGCTGTCTACGCTCATCACAAACAAAAAAAAATAAAAAAAAAACATATACAAAAAAAAATATAAGTAACAATAAATGCATGATATTACCATCGGCAATTGCAGTACAAATAAATCGATTAACTCGATCAAATCGACAATTATAAGTTAACCAATCACAATATCTGTTGCAAAAACACATCAGACATACATATAAATGCCTTGAACGTGTGTTTTGTTTATTTTTTCGGGTGTATGTAGGTTTTTAGAGTAAAAAGAGGTAAAATAGTTAAAGGAAACATTGCCTCAAACGATGATTATTCGAAATGATAACTAAACATTAATTTTAAATTATAAATCGAAAAACGATGAATAATGAATGTGCAGAAGCAACAACTGCATTTCATTGAAAAAGGTCAAGATTCAAGCAATAAATATAACTAACTTCTTCAAACAAACGTGACTATCAGGTTAGTTATATTTAAATAAACATTTAAACTTAAATTCCAGCTATAACACTAATAAAACTTACCGTGATTATGCACACGCATACATGATTCGGAAATATCCGTAGTCACTGTAAAATATGGCAACCACAAATCTTCAATGAACGTATCCCCAAAAGTTCCTCGAATTGTTTGGTTAAAATCTCGTCCGCTAAACATCGATGTCATTGGATATGTTAAATCCAAAATTTGACGCCACCATTGTGTCATTTTCTTGATAACATTAAAGCAAATTATTAAATTTAAATTTTGAAAGAACAAAACAAACTTACTCTGGACCATTCCCGCGCCATTTGCGTAACTGTCGTTATGTTTCTTTCCTTGCACCATAATGCGCCCATAAAAGCACCGATACTGACACCACCAACCATATCAATTGGAATTCCAGCTTCCTGAACACAAAAAATATAACACATTATAAAACTTTGAAGCATCCAGAGGAATCAACAAAAACTTACAATAATTGACTTTATCATGCCAATATGAGCTGAACCGCGAGCACCACCACCACCTAAAACCAACCCTACTGATTTTCCAGTTAACCATCTAGCGAGCCGTGAAAAATCTGAATGAATGTTCGGCTCGGATAAGCAGACTTTTGAGTATAATTCATTCTAAAACACACAATGCCAAATTTTTATAAGGAAAATTTGGGGTGTAAAAAAAATATTATAACCTACAATTCTATATAAAGATTTTCTAGAAAACATTCGTTTGGGACATAGGATATGATGATGTGACGACACCCATGATCTCATGTTCAACCACGCGACAGTATTTTGAGGTTTACCATTAACTTCTCTATGCAACAGCACTAACTCCTTCTGCGTCCTTAACGCAACCCGTTCTATCTCCCTTTCCATTTTCCCAACAATTGGTTCCTTATCACCTAACCCAACAATTAAAATACAATCAGCTTGTCGTACGCATCTCTGCGTCCATGCTGTGTAATTATTATCACACTGATAAAGGCAGATTTTATGTTGATCTTCCTGCTGCGCCAACCAAGAAGTAAGTCTGTACTCGTTGTTGGGATCCATGATCGTTGTACCTAAAGCCTTCCTCACAACATCTGACGTTAATCGCGCTGTAGGACCTAACGCCGTTAAACAATGATACAATTCAAAAGTAAACGCTGTCATTGGTACATCATCCGATGCAGGAACAATCGCCACAGTTGAAAAATTCAACTGAGAAGGTCGCGCATCATAAGGTTGTTTGGTTTGAATTTTACGCCCTGTAAGATTCGGGTTTTGCCATGTACCCAAAATTCTCAAACCTAATAAATTTATTAATCTGGTTACTACTATGGGATACTTTAGCTTGATTGTATTGAACAATCCTTCGGGAAGTTTAGCGAGTTCAGTGTCTCGTACCGCAATCAGCGTTGTACTTCGGTGCGTGTGAGTCACCATTTCGACAATGCCCAAGAGATCACCACGACCGTACTCAGCAACTAATTCTTTTTTGGCGTTGCGATGGGTTATCACCGAACGCAGGCGACCGGATAACACAACAAATGTGGAGTCGCTCTCTTCGTCTTGGCGATAAACCGCGCGACCAGCTTCGAGGAAGATCCAATCTAAGGCAAAATCAATTTGTCGTACAAATGGCGACAAACGTTTTATTACGATATTGGCCACGTGCAAGGCTACCATTGGTTGTTCTTTTAGCAAACTATAAAAAAACAGTCTTAATTAAACAAAACTATTTCTAAATGTTCAAACGTACTTGTAAAAAGTTGTCTTGGAAATCAAACCAATACGCGAAAAATGTTTTGCGCGCACAGTAAAATAACTAGGCTCGCCTGTAAGCACAGCCAACCCACCAACAAACTCTCCTGGATGAGCTGTATACGTACTGACTTCGTTAGCGTCGTCGGCAGTTCTTTGTGATATGACTAGACTTCCAGTTAAAACGTAAACTAAGGCCACGTCCTAGAAAGTTTAATTTACTCAATCAATTTAATCTAAACCAACTAATGCACCAATACTAACCTTGTGTGATTCTTCTTTCATCAAATAAGTCCCACCAGAGACTTCACGTATTTCTACCTTATCTTGAAGTACACAATCATCTTCTAACCTCAACTCTTGCTTAAAGGCTTCCAATGCAAGCGCAGCATATTCGCTATTATCACGACTTTGTTTCCTCCTATCATCATCATCAGTTGTTCCAGAATCTAACTGGATGTCAGGCACAAACATTCGTTCACCGTCTGGGATCATATCGGGAGTATTGTTCAATGAAGTTCGTCGTTTCATAGAACAAGAGGATTGCTTACCAATAGCATGGGACGTGGTTTTAGGAATATTTATTGGAATAGTAGACGACGAAAACGTAGTCTCTTGTGTTTCAGGGTTTTCAGATTGTTTCCGGCCTTTATTTGGCGATAATTGTACTGTTGATAAACGTTTTGAAGGTCGAGGCATCTAAATTTATTCAATAATTGATAAATTCTATTAGACACACAATTACAAATGTATTAAATTACTTACAGGATCAATTAGTTCTGCGCTTAGTCCTAAATAGTCGTGAAGTGCAGTGAAAGTAACTCGTTGCAAACGAACCATAATTACTTGAATAACTCGGATTAGAACCTCGGGGTTGTCGTTGAAAATATCAGAAAACGCGGACATTGGGAGTTTAACGACTGTCGAGTCTTCGATGGCTTTGGCGCAAATTGTTCTGTACGGTTTTTTATATCCCTAAAACGTTTTATTTGTAATAAAATCCACAAAAAGCAATAAGTAGAAAAATCATATAATCATTGTAAATTTTGCAAAAACAACAAATCAATTCTATTTCGTAATTGTGACACAATGACTTGTGTTTTCCTAATTCAAATTTTATACGCATAGCGTTTTTAAATGCGTAATGCCAAAGCCTGTGTCCTTGAAACTGTTTACATCGTGAATGAGTCCCACGATGAAACGAACGTTAAATTAACGATTGAAACACGTGCGCCGTGTATACAAAAATACAAAACATGCTCGAGTTCATTTGGTCAAATCATTGATATACAATTATAAAGTAAGTAACTTACATTCAAAACGTCAACAAAACTAAGCAACGACGCAACGGATTCCCCGGTTTTTACAGTTTTTAAGGGTAAAGTTGTACCGTCCATTGTAATGTACACTTGAACTTTACCATTTTGTAAAATGTATATGTTTTCATCAGGATCACCTATACATTTAAAAAAATATATATAACACCGCTATCTTGGTTTGTGTAATCTTAATGATATTCTAAGTACTTACCAATTTTAAACAAAAAAGTACCAGCATGAACAGTCATAATTTCAGTGTGTTTGCACAACTTTAAAAAAATCGGTTTCTCAAAATGGCCGAACACTCGAATGTTTTGAAACATGTACAACAAATCAGGAGGCATTCTTTCATCGCTAATATCTTCTTGCAAATACTCTGCTGGTGGTTCCAATACCTAAGTGCATAAATAAAATATTTATCATTAGTAGAATGTTATCAACACAATTGACATTAAATATTAATAATGATATGCGTTACTCATGATTTGGAAAATTGAATATTCAAAACACAAAAACAACAATAGTAAAAATTTTCAATCAATAATAAAATAATGATAAGAAATCAATATGTAGACAATGAAAAGATATTTATCTTTCATGATAAATTTATTGATAATATAGTTAACTGATTTTAATTACCTTGAGTTGTTCTGACTCATTCTCCTTCTTCAATTGCAACAAACGCCGTGCAAACTTCATTACCATTTTTCGCTTACGTCCCTGTCCAGAGTTGCGTACTTGTCCGGATATGGACCGGACTTTCCGCAACATTTTCCTTCCATAGAACAATGCCTTGTCGCGTTTGCGAAAACGCGACGCTTGCGTCAATGACTCTCGTCTTACTATCACTGAAAATGTCATCATTTAGTATAAAAACAAAACAAAAATAATGTTCTCCATGAAATACAAAGAATTTCACAAATTGGTGTATTCTAAGTTGCCTATGTTCACAATAAATTTAAGATAAATGTTTGACTTGAATAATAATAAAAATGTTACATAAAACGTTTTAAAGGTTTTAAGATAATTTAATGATAAAAGGAATGATTCTAACATGACTCACCTTTTTTGTCCCATCTTCTCAATAATAGAACCAGAGCTGTCAATACCGATGTAGCAAGTGCTACAATTAATAAATACAAAGGCTGTAACAAAACAGACAAGAAATTTAATGGATATTAACAACAAGTAATTGGTTTTAATTGATATAAATTAATTTTATTGATAAAGAACACTAACCTCGTAGGAATCAGTGGCAAAAAACAAATCATATTGTTCCTTCCATGTATTTTGAAAGAGCGAACCGAATCTCGAATCGATGTTTGTTATCAAATTTGCCACATCCATTCTTTGATTTATCCACCATTACTTGTTATTTTATTGTTAATTGTGATCACAATTTTTCCACATGCACTGAATGTTTTCAAGCGTTGTGAGGAACTAAATATCAAAACGTATATCGGCGGCGTCGGAGATTTGGATGATTGTAGCGATAGCTATCTATTTACGTCTAATTGAGGGCCGAATTGTTTCGTCACAGTCCACAAAATGTTCAACAACACAACAACGAGGTGACGACGAGCACCACGATAAACCACTATCATTCGCGACGCATTGTTTCCTCTGGATTTATAAAAGAATACGCTCGGACGTTGGTTGACAACTGACTACTTGCCTTGTTCGTAGTTTTGCGTTGTTTAGATCTGAAAGTGGAAAATTCGTTCGTGTATAGACTCAACCACAACATGTTTACGATTTTACATTTTGATGGTCGACGACGAGGACGACGACGTCGATGACAATTGCGACAATGTATGACAACACTTTGTTTTTTTGTTATTGTTACGATTTAGTTGACTCAACGGAAATGCGCAGAAAATTTGTTATTTGTTATTGAGTTTGCAAGCTTGTAAAGCGATAGTTGTGTTTATTAATTGTATAGTAAATAAACATGAATTATTAAAATTTGTAACTGGGCAATTGTGTGCAATTTTTGGTGCAATTCAATGCTAATAGTGTTACACTGTATTACACATACAAACTGTTTGCACTTTGCATTGGCAAGACCTTGACAATTCACGTTTTTTAATTAATTTCAACTTTACTTTCACTAGAGTTGAAGTGTTTATATTGATAACTTAATCGATTAATGTGCTTACTTCGTTTCCGTATAGTTTATCTTGGTTTATCTTATTATATAAATATAAACGCTACATTACAAAACATGTGGTATGAATGTTTTAACATGTGATAATCGATAGCAACACTAGCGACATCTATGAAAGCTTTTACGAAACATTTAAAAGCATTTACAGGAAATATTCAATAAAAACGCAATAAAATTAATTAAATTATTTAATTAACTATTGTTTTACTATTTATAAATTATATTCAATTAATTAAATTTATATAAAATGCATATGCTACACAAAAATCAAATTTATTTGACACAAAACGTCTATTTTCTCTTTAAATTTTGCAGGTGTATAACTAGTTGCATATAATAACATTTGATTTTAGATTTATATATTTATATTTTATTTTTTTTCAAAGTTATAATCAGGTATAATTAAAGCATAACATAAAATAAAATAACAATTGCAGCATATTTTAACATAATCTGGGAAAATTTTTTAAAATGTGCTGAAATGCTAATGCATTAGTGTAAAGTTGGTTGCATATAATATATTAGTAATATTCAAAATTTAAATTTATTAAACATTTATGTTATTTTCCTAACTATTAATATAAAACTTGCAAAAAAAAATTCTGTAGCATTAATTAAAACAAATTATTTTTTATGCAACCACTTGTTCTAGTTTAAAACGATGTTAATCACTTATTTCATGTTTATTACTATTAATGTGTATTTGAGTGTTATTTTCAAAAAAAAGAAAAATGTTCACAACTTTTCCCACATATTGTTCACGATATGAACGGCAGAACGCAACAAATGACTAGTTTGCGACCGTAAACGAACGCCAAACTCGCGTACGCAGTGCGCGCGCGGTCGGTGCATTTTAATTGTGAAATTGCGTAAGCGAAAACGCCGCTTGCGTCGTTTGCGGCAAAGACGAGAGCGTTTTCTCGCACAATGCGCCTTAATATCCTTAGGGAAAGCACTAAACTCGAGTGAATTGCTGCACCGAGTGAGCTCGTTAAAAAATTCTTGGCGTTCTTGCGTTTTGAGAAACTGAGAAACTGTGAAACATATTTGAACATTTTTACTGTTGCAAGACTACACAAAACGATCAGAAATAACTTTAAATTGCATTCGTAAATATTCGCAATATAAACACATATTTAATGTCTTTATAAATAATCATGATTTAAACACTGCAAATTAAATAAATAATCTTCTCAAATTTTAAACTATTGTGTAATATTTTTGTGTTAAATATCCATAAGTCCTCCAACATTGTCCTTCTCATCTTAACTTGTGTTATGTTGTTCATTAATAACAAACGAAAAACGCGAATTATTCGTATGGTTTGTATCGTTTCGCATTGGTTTTCAAATGTTTTGTTTTTGTTTTGTTTGTATTCCGTTTGTGTGCAAATCATTCATTGTGCTGTGCGAAATAAACTTGAAAGAAGAGAACTTATGAACAATTTAAAAGCACAAAACGAACTTTAAAGAACATAAAAGAAGCGCATGGTCAAGTGTTGAACATAATTCTTAATATGTTATTACTTTCGATTGTTATTATGGTATCGTGGCGATATTGTAATTCGTTTCTTGTTTCGTCTTCTTCTCATCACCACCGAAATCGACTGAGCGCCTTTCTTCGAGCTCGTGCGCGCTCGCGCATTCATTACGCAGACAAAACGATTTTAAACAATATGAAGGTGACTAATGAGAATCGCCGTGAATGCAGAAGTTAATTTCATTCATTATTAATAACAATCATATTCAGTGTAACCAAAAAAATACAAAAAAAACCTTAATAACTTCCATCTTTTATAAAAAATAATTGGAACTTTTATATGTTTTACTATTTTTTTCTAATAAAATCAAAAAATATGGTTAAAATTGCTATAATTCGTTAATTTACCTTTGTAAACTTGATGTTGCGTAATTTTATTAACGAGTAACGGATAAACGGTTAAAGTAAAGTGCAGAAAACACAAAAATCAATCATTGTGGCTTTCAATATGGTTGTGAACAATTTGATTGTGTTCAATTTCACACTTTCGGTTTACGATCATTAAAATAGCAACTACAATGACGTGGAGTTAGTAAGAAAACAATGCGGCAATTATTTATTGAATTAACTTCCGATTCGTTGCACATTGCAGTTTTTGTCGTTAGGATTACTGCACAACACAGTTTGATGTCCGTCTCAATTGTAGCGTTATTTAATTTGACATGGATTTGGTTTATTGCCTGTAAACAGAACGGCGAAAAACAATCAATCAAACCCATGCCAAATCAAACAATAAACTGATGAACATCATTTGATTTAATTTTTTTCTTCATTTCAGTTTTACACCATTTAGCCACCATTTTAATTATTGAGCTGTAAAGTGAGGTTATGTTAAAATTGACCAATACTGGTAAACTCTCTATAAACAAGTTTTCATAAAAACAAATAGGAATTAATCAATTATTTAATATTTAAAAAAAAAACTAAATAAACCGTTGTATTACCCGTTTCGTATTTTTCACAAAAATGCCATCAGACAAACACTATGATTGCAGAATTCTCTTAACAATTAGATTCTCATTCTCTCGTTGAATAATTTATCGATTAATGTATTGAAGCGTGCTGTAACGTGACGCAAAGTAACGTAACATAACCTAACTGATCTGTAGATATAACCTATAAACTTTGATGTTAAAAAAGAAAAAATCCCTAACTGCAATTGACGGTTTTATGTGTTTAATGCGTGTATCAGTTGAATTTATGCTCCTTCGTGTCGGCTGCATGTTTGCGGTTTTAGTATTTTAACAAATTTTTGATTTTACAGTTTCCGTTCTGTCATTTCTGCATTTTCTGCATATTCTGCATTCTCATAGCAGACTTTCAAAGTAGGTTAAGTTGATAAAGCTATTTGATATTTTTAAAATCGTCCAGCATATCTCTAGCAATTCGTACTGTAAAATTTTATTATCACAAATTATCGGCAATAATCAAGATTTATTTACTCAAAATTTACAGTATAATTGTAGACATAATTTAACAATAAATATAAATAAATGTATTCATTCAAAATTCGTGTTTTTTATGAAATTTCGCAATTTTTTTATTTGTGGATTATTTTACTGGAATAGAGTTTTATTTGATTAGGTAAATATGAGGGATGTTAAATAAAAAACAAAGTTAGGTGCTTGACTTTTAGTCCAGCACCGGGGGGCAAGTTTTTGGACTCAAAAGTAGCCTACCCACTTATCTTACAGTATTTGAATGAACGGATCTAACCTAAAAAACCAAACTTAACCTAACTTAAAAGAAAATGGTATTTAATATTAACCTACAATCTAATCTAACATATAAAGTAATCACTAATCAAAACAGTTTGTTTAATAAATTAAATTTTTCTGAAAATTAATATCAAATTTTTATCTGTTCTTGTAAATTATGGAGGTATACCCAACACCATACGCGTTTCACACTACATCAAACACCGTAAGACCTCCAAGTCTTCCACTCTCACACCATATACACCAAGAAGTAAGTCTTAAGAAGTTTCGCGTTACCATCGCGGCTCAGTTCGTACAAGAACACGACGCGTATACACCGCACCGCACGCTCGAAAGTTTTGAAAGAAAGCACGCCAAGAAGCACGTGCGAAACGTAAACCAAGTAAGCACCAACCAACATCGTTTGGATTTTGGTGCGTTGAACTTGATTCTTCAATCTTCAATCTTCAATCTGGAATCTGGTATTTCTTTCTTTACTAGCGCGCGTTCTTTGCAATATTAAAAAGAAAAAAAAAGCTCACGGTACGGAACAGCGAAACAGTTATTGAAAGTGTTATCGTTCGCAATGCATTGCGCATATTGTGCATCGTGAACATTAAACATTGAATTCCGGTTTTTGCAACAATCTGAAATTTCAGATTTACCGGAATCTAATTCAATTCCGTTTTAAATCAAAATAATTTTTCACCATCTGGACTTTAACTGTTAACTAAATTATTAATTTTTAAATAAATTAATTTGTAAAACTCATAATTATTAATCTAATAAATTAAATTTTTGAAGAAAGTTAAAAATTAAAAAGTTAATGAAAGTGAACAGTTGATCGTTGTTTTGTTGTTTATGTTCGTCGTTACAAAAGTGTGTGTGTCATTATTTTGTCATTTGATATTTTCTTGAGTTGTTGAGTTCTTAAGCAATTGAAGACTTGTTACTCTTACGCATTAATTGCTTGCGTATGTAAGACTCAAAGAAACTCAAAGTAAAAAACGTAAGTTTTTGTTTTATTTTATTTTCCTGCTTTTGGTTTTAATTATTTTGGGAAAAAATTCTGAAAAGAATGAAAACTTGTGATGTAATTTTTCAACAACTGTAACAACAACTTAATGTTGTATTTTCTAATTTTTACCAATTAAATAGTTTCCATGCAATATCAATAATTACACCAATTTTTAGTTCTTGAAATTTCAAAAAAAATACCGTTGTTTTTTAAATAAATAAATAATGTTACCGTAAAAGAAGCAATGAATGAAATATTTTGAATTGAATAGAATAAAAGATGATAATCAGTGGGTAAATATAGTGGTGAGTTTCAATGTCAGCTGTACGTGCGCAAAATCATCACATCACAAAAATGCTTAATTACAGCCACAGTAAGCAGTAATCACTGTATTAATGTGTACGCCATGGTATTTTCTACTGATTCGACACTTGCGACTTGTAACCGTTAAATTGTGGATTTTCTTCGTCGCGCTTCGTCTCGCAACGAATCGGGAACAATTTTATTCACCACAAGCAAAGAAGAATATTCAAATAACTTTAAATATTCAACACTATTCACGGATTTATCTTGTATCTGGCCTCGCTTTAACTTGAATAAGAAACATTAAGAAAAAAAGAAAAAAAAAAAAAGAATTGCGAGACGACCATAACCCAAAATGTTTGTTTCCATGATTTATTTCATTTTCAATTTTTTCTTTTCTTTAATGATAGTTTAGTTTAGTTTGTTAGTTAAACGTATTCTATATTCGCTCTCGTTTCGCGACAAAAATGCCAAACCGGTAAAGTAAAAGCTAAAGCCACTTATTTGCCGCATGCACTCTCATGATACGAATAACGTGCGGATTGAAAATCGTGATATGATTAAAGGTGGACATGGATGTGCCAAGAAGTAAGACTTTCACGCGGTGCTTTAGCTCCTCGTCCGCAGTCCGCTAATTTCGATTTTTTCCTATTTAAGTGCAACACATAAAAGAATTTTTATTCAAGTCTTTTATAGAGGTGTGCAGTCAAGATTAACGCTTTATACTAACAGTAAATAGTGAATATAATAGAATCACACATCTTAAGAATAGAGTAACAATTCTCTGATCAATTGTGAAATACATTTAATGAAATAAAGTGAAGACGAAGTGAAAACTTTAAAGAAAATTAAATTTTCTATTTAGTTTTATTAGTCATGTAGTGTTAATCATTTCATTTTCTAAGCGTTCAAATTTTATAATTTCAATTATTGATTTTATCACAATACTGGTTATAGGATTGAAGCGAACAATACAACTTTAAACGCGTTTAGCTCAATACTGCATTTTTTAAGTTGCCCGGACAAATAACTCAAACAATTTTTAATATAAAATGGAATTTTTGCGATATATCGCATAGTTCATTTCTTATTAACAATTAGACTGGTAAACAATGAACAATTTGTTCTGGTCATTTAAATAAATATTAAATAATTTTGTTGCTTAGATTATGAATATGCAATTCGCTTTTTTACTTTGACTTTTTTGATAATTTTGTCATTGTTAGGTAAAGTCGTAAATATCTCTGGTATAAAATGTTTTAATTTAATGAAACAACCTCGTATATATTCTCTATTAATTACTCTACAATGTGTACTAAAATTCCATAACTTATTAATTATTTTAGTAATTTTTATAATAACAGTTTTCACAAAAATAGCTCCATTTGCGAAAACAGGGAATACGAATCACATAATTAAAATAAAACTACTATCAAAAATCCTCCTTATAATTAGATAAAACGGTCTATCTGTTTTAAAAATGATATCTAATCTAACATATATAGTTTAAGATTTATAGTTTAAAAAAATAAGAAGAAGTTGTGTGTCTGGCAGTGAACTCTGACCAAAAAACACGGCATCGTAAAAACGATGTACAGCCGCCATTTTGAATTAAATTGCGTTCCTTAAATTATTGTAAGTAGTCGCTAAAATATATAATAAAATCCCGTTAAAATTACTTTGTTTTATTTTGTAGTATTTCAGAAAATCATATTGAAAAAAAGGTAAATGGATGTAAAACTTAATTTTAAAGTTGATCAACTTTTTATGACAATTTGTGCGACTTGTGTGACTATTATAGCATGTAACATAGCATTAATGACGTTTACAATGTTTGTTGTTGAGTAGTTCACAAACTAACAATTCGCACTTAATAATTATTTTCCCTCCGCCGTTGCCTCGACGACGTTTATCTCGTCCGCACGATTTTCTCCCAAAGTTTCTCCATTCTGTTTAATTACAATCTTCGCTCGCACAATAGTGCACGCGGCGCTTATCTCCCGAACACATCTCGCTTCCATTCCATCGGCTTCCACTCGCTGCAATTACGTATTTTTGTATCGATCATAATATGTTATTACCGGCGTTTAAAAATAAAAAATGTGACAGCAACAGCTCCGCATTCAACTCAAAAAGACAAATGGTTCAGGTTGATTGCGTCGCCAATCGTAGATACTTTAAAAGTTACAATAAGAAAATTACCATGCTGAGTATTTCTTTACGCAAAGTAAAGACGATGATTCGTGTTTTTATGATTCAACCACGTCGAATGGAGCGATGTAGATCATGCTGTGTGTTGTAATCATGCACAATATCGATTTAGAGCACACTGCAGGACAATTAATCAAGTGTTTTGTCAATTACATACAAATATTACTAGTATTACTACATTTTATCATAATATAAAGTGTTACACATTTTATTTGTTATTTTTTTTATGTTAAACCTGAATATTTTATTGTTTTGAAAAATTATCCTGAATAAAAATAAACACAAAAAATATATATCCGGTATTTCTGTTCATTAGTTCAAAATTTACATATCAAATCAATTTATTCATATATTTATCAAACACCTGTGAGTGCTAGTTTTTTTATTATTTTATTATTTATCGCGAGTCATCATTTAAAATAATTTATAAAATAAATTTTTAAATAAATTGTTTTTAACGAAATTTTTAACTTAACGACCAACAATAAATAAACAAAGAAAGTTGTTTTAAATCTTGACTTTGAGTAAACTTTACTTAAATGTAAAGTACTTGTAACACTTGTACAAGTGTCTTAATTAATCTTGTCTTAATGATCTCAGCAATGTTAATGTGTTAAATACATAAATCTACAAATGTAAAACGTGATGACTCAGTTCTGACTTCTGACATGCGTTCGTTCCTCTTTCTTGATTTAATTCATGAAATTTATACCAAAATTTAGTATGCGCGCGCATGTGTGACTTTGTTACTTTCTTTGTGTTCTTTGTTTAAGCGATTAAGATTAAGATAAGTAATTAACTATCAACTGCATAATTTGCATTTGTACCTAGATTTGAAGGCATCCAAAAAATAAAAAAAACAAAAAAACTAAGACGAAATAAACGTAAAAGTAAATAAAAACAATTATATGTAAATTTATTTTAATTGAAGAAATTTAATGAAATCAGCGATAAAACAAAATTTCAAATATTTCGAATATGTTAGGTTAGGTTAGGATAGATTCATGAGCCTTGTTTTGTTTTTGATCAAGCATGCCAAGTATTTATTTATCCAAGTATGCTTTGTTTTGTTTTGTTTTTACGACGTTGTTTTCTTTGTAATCGCATAGTAACGTAAACTCAACGATTAAAGAATGTTTGAAACGGCTAAACTCACAACCTCAGTGTACCGTGGGGGTAAATTTTCTATAGTTACTATAAGTTTGGATTTGGGGGAGAATGGATTACAATGGTTATGTCAAGTAAGATTAGGTTAAGTTAGGTTATGTGAGTAATTTATAATATTTTCTGAAAATAAATTTTGTTCAAAAGACAAATGATTTATTAGTTATTGAATGATAAACTGATTGGAAAGTTTCTTTCTTCTAATGTCTGTAATTTTAATGTGATAGTTTATTAACGAGTTCGTTAATAACTAATCTAGGACACTACCAATACAAACTTTGTCGATTCAACATCACACAACTCTTGCGGGAATCTGCACAACGCAAAATCCATAGCGAGATCAACAAGATCCAATCACTTACTAATTTCACCATTCCATACAAATATTTCAAATAACACCACCAGTCTTTTCTATTTAATAAGTATACCAAAGCAATAAACACAAAGATAACATTTATTATTAAGTTGAATTAAACACTGTTAAGTAATCTTCTACAAAAAATCATTCAAACGGAAATTATGCAATTTTCTAATCCAAAAATTAAATATTAGAATTACCATTTCTAAAAGTCGTAATAACCAGAATACAACAAAATTATGTAAACTAAATATTTAAATCTTTAAATGTAAAATGTAAAAATTAAAAATTAAAAAATTTAGTTATTAATGTTTTATTAATTATTTTATTACCAGGTTTTAATTTTATTGATTAGTTTATAAGTGTAATAAAAAATTATTGCAATAAATAAATGTGTGTTTCTTTTTTTAGGATGACATCGTGATTAATTCGTATTGGATTGGTGTGGTAATTGGTGATTGGATGAATTTCAACCAGAAAAGAGATCAAATGCACGCATGAATATGAATTGCGTCATAATCGGTGTTCTCATCGGACTGTTGCTTCATTTGACAGCAGGTATGATTCATTTTTTACACGTTAAACATCAAACAACATAATTTATTACATCAATTACATATTTATTTGTTTTAAACTAAATATTATCGTCTGCAAACTAATTTGAAAGTAAATTTCGTTAAAATTTCAAAAAATTCAAAATATTACAATCAAAAAATGTTACTAATGTTAATAACAAGAAGTTATTAAACAAAGATCTCTCATCAAGTATGAATTGTAAACTAACAGAAGAAGTGCACTCGTAACTTAAACCACAAGAGGTTTAATGCTTAAAACCTTAAGACTTAAAGACTTAAGTATTGCTCTTAAGAATTATAAGCATTAATGTTGTTACACCAACCGCAACCGCAATGAACGATTATTATTAAAACCAAGAGTTTTCACCGAGTTTTAAGTCTCAACCCACGATCTAGATTTAATATCAAACAAAAGCAAAATTTTATGAAGAAAAAATAAAATTAAAGAATTAATTTAAGGTAAAAAAATGAACAACAAAATTAATTACTGAAAAAAATGTGTTTTTAAATATTTTTAGATTTATTTTAAGTCAACAAGGAGTGGAAAATCAAGAGTGTAACAATTTGAAACATGAAACGATGTCAGCATCAGATAAAACGTTAAATAGTGCACGAAGAGATTAATACGCTGCGATATCTTTGTTGATTGTTGCTTGCGTTTTTGCTTGAGTTACGTTACATTGCGATGCGAGCAGAGATACGAAGCGTAATTAACTATTTAAGAATTTATTGACCATTGAACCTATGCCCTAGACTTGTGTTGTTATTTGATTTTAACTAGTTTAGCAGTGGTTTCACAACCAAGCAAAAAAAATAATTTACAAAATTTTAAAATTCAAACTTTTTTTGGTGAAAATCACTTTAAAATGCAACTAAAAGTACGAGAAATAAGAAAAGGACTTTGAAAATTAAAAATTTTATTTGTAGCATTAAATAATTGTTACCATATTGGCTGTTTTACTTTCATATTTTATTTGAAAAGTTAACATTTTTTAATATATTGTGTGATATTGCTATTTTCTACTAGTAATGCCAAGCCTCAATCATTCAAAAGCAATATATAATTAGTATAATTGATGATTAAAATAAATCCGTATTTTTCTTGTATTGTTGGTCGGTTGCACTCCCAGAAATTCAGGAAATAAAAATTGTTAAAGGCTTTTGATAATATGAATGAGACAAATGCAAAAATTACAATTCGTGCAATTTTATTTTGCCAACATTTCTACTGTTTGGTTTTGTGAAGCATTTTTCTGCAAACACTTGGGCTTTATTCCAATTAATATATAACAAAAATAAATTAAAAACTAACAATTTCTGCATTTAGTAGAAAATATTTTTCAGCGGAAAATATAAGTTTCATAAAAAATTAAAACATAAAAAGTATAAATTCACTAAAAAAAAAGTACTATTTACTTACTTTAAGAGGTTATATCCAGGTAAAATTTTCAAAAAATTATTTATTTTATTTTATTTTCTTATTGTAAATCTATTGAAGAATACACATAAAAAATTTCATATTGTTCCTGTGAATATTTTCGAAGTTACAAGCAAATTTGATCCAAGCAGATATATAACATGTAAAGTGCATTCCAAACTTCAAACGCCTTTTTCTCAAAATGGTGGTTTCAAAGTCGGTGATCAACGCTACTCGAAAATAGCTAAACCGATTAGTCTCAAATTTTAACAGGAGTTTCTTAAATATATTTTTTTTATAAACAATTTTACGTCGAAATTTTAGTGAAAAACCGCCATTTTGTCAAAAATTATTATTTTGCTTATTCCTTCGATTAATTACTAAATTTAACATTACTTTAACGAAATCTGTTTTGGTTTTGAAAATCAGATGAACCAGTTCAGAGATATAATGGTCACCATTAGCAAAACGTGTTTTTTGAGTAGAGCTCCAGGAGATCAGCTGTAGCTCTTTTCCAAATAAATATTTTTACTAGTACTAAATTTTAAAATATAGT
>JARJDS010010214.1:0-11176 GCA_030264155.1 Atheta pasadenae | reverse complement strand
GAGCTTGGTTGATTACACACATTCGTTTGTCTTCGGTTGATTACCCGTCAGAAATGCGTAATGTGAGTTTTGTGAGAGAAAGAACCGTTGAGCGCACAAAACAAAAAGAAGCAAATCGAACGATATTAAACATTGTTCGAGAGGATGCTGTCGGCGTTGCGTGTGTGCGCTCAATTCGGGCCGAGAAGACGAAGAAAGCGAAGCGATAGCGATGGCGGCGGCTTCACCTAGTTCATCGCCATCGCACTCATCGGTGAGGCCTGGCTGGCATGGCCGCAATAGCAGCGCACAAACAACCAGCGAAAGGTCAATGCCGATATTTTACCAACTAACGACCGACAAATAAGCCGTTGGATTCATGATTTTGCAGCCGCGCAGGGCCGGAACGGAATCAACTCCAATTGAAACATGCACCCAAAAATATCGCCGATTTACATATCGCATATCGACATTGCAAATGTGCAATGTTCGCACGCGCGCGCGAACATGTTCGACAATAAAAAAGTTATGAGTTACGCCGAAAGCGCATTAGTACAAAATAAAACTGCTGTTGCATTTCGCGCGCGCATTGAAGGACCGCGTGTTGCAAAACAAAACAAAACACGACGTGCTCGAGTATAACAATCACTCAGCCGTACTCCGCGTGTTTTGTTGATCATTTCCGACATTTAGGCAATTCGCGAGCGCTTTATTAACTGCATCGTAAAACCGAATGCTCAACACGAGTTAAAACTGTTTGGCAACAAATATTTTACAATGCGATTACTCGAGCTCACGAAACGATCTACAAACATCACGAATCATCATGAATTTTACGCTTCATTTGCGTTCGTTAATAATAAACACGTGTTATTGAAACAGTACTCGGAAAAAATGCCACGTGCTCACGTACTCGGCGCGAAAAGCTGCTCAAAACACAAAAAATTGTATTTCGCGTCAGCGACAGCTCAATAATTGCCTGACCCAAATTTTACAAATTCAAGAACTTTCTAAACGCTTTTTTGTTCGGTACGTTCGCCACGAACAGAGCAGACGCATTCTTCGCTGTATCAACTACACGAAACTAAACTGCCGGATGACAATGGCTCGATCTGGTCCGTGTTAAGTCCGCCGATTCGCGGAAAATTAGGTGAATGTCATCGTTTTGGCCGATCATGCGTGTCGTGTGCTCACTCACCACGCGAACTTGGCACACAGCAAGCTTTGTTTTCCGCCAAGGTACAAAACACCATTGTTCTGGCGTCAACCGGTGACATTTTATAAATATACACCACATATACCAACAAATACAATTCATTTTTCAGTTTGGAACTTTTCAATTTAACCATACCCCATTGCTACATGACGTTTATCCCAATGTTGGCGTGTTGTAAGAAAGCTCGTGGTCCCCGTATTCCACAGGTGTGCGCGTTACTCTACTACTTCAGTAAAGTAACCTTAACGTGGTAAATGCACTTTAGTGCGCAAGTCGCGACACCGTGATTGGCGCTGGATAACTTTAAATTCTTTCCAGTGCAGTCGGCGGTGGAAAACGTAAAAATCCACTTGAAAACCAAGATGCGCTTCACTCATAACACACACGCAGTTAATCAAGTCAGTTTCAAAGCCGCGCGTTACAAGTATTTATAAATCTATTATGCGGGGCGCACACAATGTTCGTCGAATACACGTATTTATAGACGAAAAAACGTAAGACGCGGGTCTCGCGCGTTGGACCTTCGCGCGACGCGAGCTTCTCGCGACTGCGGCGTTGGTGCTGTTCTGTTACAGCGATGGCGGGCCGGTCGGGCACCTGGACGCAGCGAAGAACACGCGAACAGGTACGCGGCGCATCGGAATGTTGCCTGACCGGCCGCAGCACGCGCAGCAAAAGCCGAGCTCAGCGCGTACAATAGACACGTAGACGCGCTTCCTGGTTGGTCAACGGTTGCGCTAAAGTTAACCAAAGCTTTCCCCCACCTAAGAAAACATTCAAAATGGCTTCATATACACATAAAATTATGATTTATATCAAATAATATGAAGCAGTTTATGATAAATAAGGTAAAGGTAACAAATACATGTCAGTTTTCCATAGAATTCGGGCTTAGACATTCATTTAATCATTTTCAACATGACATTCCTTCATTTCTTCACAATCATGACATAATCTTCATTAGTTTGTTTGCTGTACAAATTAATTTTTTCAGTTTTCGATTTTTGTTTGGTTTTCTTAATGTCTAAATACAAAACGCATTCGTAGTCATCGATGCGTCTAAATTAACGCGCCGATGGAATGCTGACTTGCCATACTCTGATAGTGTTATCGGAGTAACCGGCGAAAAGGGTTTGACCGTCCGTAGACCAGGCAAGAGACAAACACTGTGGGGGTTCAGCCTTGCTGGTTTGGGACACAACCTCCGGACGTAATTCCTCGACCATTTCCTTGCTCTCGAGATCCCAGATCTTGATAGATGGGCCAAAAGCGGCACACAACCAATACCTATAATTAAAAAATATCATTAAGACCGGAACAGTAAGTAATAAAAAAATAAAAATAAGCTAAGAAAAATATTTACCTGTTGGGGGAGAAGCACAACGCCGAAATAATATCATTATGGTCCAACGTGTGCAAATGTTTGCCATCATTCAAATCCCATAACATAGCTTTGCAATCCTTGCCACCGCTGGCGCACAACGAACCATCAGGACTGACAGTCACAGTATTCAAATACCCGGTGTGTCCAGAGTGATTGATCTTCAATCTGCAGTTGGTAAGGTTCCAGACCTTGACCATACGGTCCCAACCAGCTGACACGATGATTGGGTTCGAGTGGTTGGGCGAGAAACGCACGCACGATACCCAGTCAGAGTGGCCATCATCTTGGATAGTGTACTTGCACTCAGCAAGAGTGTTCCACAGCTTGATGGTCTTGTCACGGGAACCAGACACGATTTGACGGTTGTCCACGGAGAATGCAACGCTCAAAACGTCCTGTGAATAACGTGGAATTAGAATATGCTTCTGACCTTAATTTCATTACCTTTAAACTGCTTTAAATTGTTCCAAAAAAGGACTTATATTACACAACATAACTATTTGTATGAACTACTCACAGGTCTCTGCTTCATAAATTTCTTCTAGCTGTTTTAAAAAGGGTGATTAAGAGTAAAAAAAATTACTTTAAGTGTCAAACCTTGGTGTGATCTTCAAAACGGCGAGTGGTTTTGCCGGCGGCAAGATCCCACAAGCGGAGAGTTTTGTCCCATGACCCAGAGAGGGCATAGTTGCCATCAGAAGACAGCACAACATCAGAAATGAAGTGGCTGTGGCCATAAAGACGTTTCAATGGAACACCGTATTGGGTCTCGTCACGGGTCAATTTCCAAACGATCAAGGTTTTGTCTACAATTAAAAATAATTACTGTAATAGCGCTACAAACACAATGCGTGTATACTGTATGCACGTAAATACAGCGATCTATACTGCCATTGCCACATAACCCCAAAACTAGCATTAATTATAAAACAAAAGATGCCAAAATGTTATAATATTCGGGTAGGTAATGTAGAAAGCAATTCATTACAATTAATATGATTCTTTTTCGTGCATGATTCAGTCGGATGTTCGACGATTACATTATTCTGGCGGCTGAACTTTCACTCGGGCAATGTGGCGCTGCCAAGCCTAACCTTGTGATATCGGCAACTTGTAGTTGCTTGTAGTTTTCACTTACCACGACTGGCGGACAGAATGGTATCTGTGTACTTCGGGTTGGTGGCGATCTGTGTCACCCATCCATTGTGGCCCAAAAGGGTGCCTCTTAACTGAAGTGTTTCACCCATGTTTTCCTTTAATTCACTCGGAGCAAACGACGTGTTTTATGTCTGAGAGACTGACGCCAAAAGAGACCCGTTCCGAGGGTATCGGTGCCAAGCAACGACACAGGGCAACGGCACGCCGCTTTCGAACTCGCACGATCGTAGCCGAATCGTTCTAACGAAAAACGTGGTTTAACGCGCTTAGCGACATCTATCTCTGGATATTTTATATTTTTCGTTATTTTTTCTATTTTTTTAATTTTTTTTGGCAAAGCTGGGTAAAGCTAACTAAATTGCCAGGTTCTTTGGCGATATTGACAACAATAATAATAAAAAAATACGAAAGAAGTCAAATTATTCAAAATAATATATGCGCTATAAAAAGAGCAAGTTTTTGATACAATTTTTGGTCGTTTTGGGTAATTTTCTTACACAATTTGGGTTGTTTTTGGTTGAGAATTTAATTGGCTACAATTTTATACACAATTTAAATGCGTGCGATGTTTTTTACTGCAATCAAATGCAAGAAGTACGAAAGTAATCAACATTTTTAAAATAAAATACTCGCGATAGGAAAATATCAAGTTTTTGACACAATTTTCGGTTGTTTTGGATAATTTTCATACACATTTGGGATTATTTCTTGTTGAGAATTTAATTGGCAACAATTTGATACACAATTTAAATGCGTGCGATGTTTTATACTGCAATAAAATGCAAAAAGTACGAAAGAAATCAAAATTTTAAAAATAAAATATAATAAAAATCAAGTTTTTGACACAATTTTCGGTTGTTCTAGATAATTTTCATACATACCTTGGATTATTTCTTGTTGAGAATTTAATTGGCTTCAATTTGATACCTAATTTAAATGTGTGCGAGGTTTTTTGCTCAAGTAATCGGCAAAAACTAGGAAAATTGGTATTAGGAGACATGAAATCGTAAAACAAGAAACGTAAAATATCGATGTTTTATTATAAAAATTACTTTCCAATTCGTGTAAAATCTTAAAATACTCATTATTAATAATGTACCTTCTAAAAGACTAGAACACGTTAATCGTAATACTTTGTTAACATGTACATTATGTACACGACGCGACCATACGGTTGAATCGGTTGATTGAATTCAGAGGTAGATCGTCCATAAATTTCACTATAAATTATGTACACATAGGGCTCGTCAATCAGTCTTATACATGGTAAGCCACTCACACCATATCTTTGCGCCGCCACCACGGAATACCCTGCTGGTCTACCGCAGCACGCCCCTGCAGCGGATGAGCATCATAGGTGCGTTGCACCTGCAAAACTGGCCCAGTATCACTTGGTAGTTGTACCAATGTCACAGGCACACCACGTTGACTCGCCACCAGTTCATTAGCTTCTTGCTGCGCGGTTTCCCTACTGGGCAACATCTCCATGGGTATATGCGCTCGTTTACCGCCCCTCATTATCCGCCTTTTAAGCCTGGCATTCTTCCTCGCGTTACACTGAATGCGTAACAATAACGCACAGACTAAAGACAACATGGCGCCGATATATAATAATACCTGCAGATTCCTCGCTGCTGATTTTCGCAAAACCCATCCGGCGATAGCAAGCGATATTCCTATAAGTATACCCATGGTAAAAGCCACCTGCAGGAAATAGTAGCACACATTTTCGAAAGTTTGGCATTTACCACCACATCCATGGATTACAGCGCTGGGCGCATCGTCGGCGGAGCGTGTGGACATGCGAGAGAAAGCTCGACCATGAGCGCGGCGTACGAAACTAGCTGTGGTGCCGACATTTGCACCACCACCAGGTCCTATGATGTGTTGATCGTTGGTAGATTGAACGCCTGGGTAACGGTCAGGAAGCCGGTCCAAATCGCTAGGGTAAACTCTGGAGCGGCCCTCAACTATTGAAGGTTGGCGTGCTAAGGAAACACGCTCAGAGTAGTGTCGGCTTTGACGACGGTTTGTGTCGTCATATTCGTAGTAAGGGATCACCACCACTGAGTCCGAGTCATCAGAATGGGTATACTCAGTGCGTGAGTCTTTGTACTTGTTAGGACTGGTTTGGTAACCGTGGTCATCTTGGTCATAGTAATCATAATAGTTATGTTCCGTAAAAGCTTCATCTGTGAAGCATTCGTCGTGTTCTAAAGGGCAAGGGTTTCCTCGAATTGATCCAGTGCATTTTAGATGATAGTTTGTATCTCTGGGTGAAGGTGAGGGCGCCGTTTTAAAGCTGTGTGATGCTGCTAGGGTACCCGTTGTTGCCCCCTAAAACAATTGAATAAAAATTACCTATTTCTAATTTCTGCGATAAGTTAGCGCACTTTTGATGGTAACTTTTGTTTAATTTCAAGAAAAACATACTTGGTATGGATGATCAGACGTTGAGGGTACGCTGATGCGTTGATGCTGTCGAGACATCATCAGAGTCCAATGCTGTAAGTAAAGAATACATGGTAAGTCTTGCGATTACTTCGAAACTCCAATAACTTTAACATTTAACACTAGTATGTTGATACAATTTATAGAGTTTGGAGGTATACCTTATCTTAATTTGTACATTGGTTATGTAAGTTCACATCATTTGATTTTATAGAACATTTTATTTACGGGGTACCAGTACCAGGTAGAAAATGTACATCTTTCGCAAACCGTTTTCGGTGGCATTCCAATGGCTGCTTTCGGACATTAGGCAGTGAATGCAAAGTAGGCACCCGAACCGCAAACCAGAGCAAACGATTGAAGCGCATCAACGGCGAGTTTCACGCGGCGAAGAGACGACGCACGAACAGGCAGCGACCCAAGCTTGTGGAAAGCGTACTGAAGAGAACGCGACGCTGTGTTTCGGGCCCTCCACATCCGAAGAGCATTCCCTCCCTCTTACGCCTCACCACGCCGTCGGGCTCTACGCATTATACAAGACTTCGTATACTCTCATGTCATCAGCGAATACCCGTATTGTACGGTACCCGTGCCATCATACCAGGAATTTCGAGACCTAAATGCAACTTTTATCAAATTATAAAATCATTAAATCAAAAATCAGCAAATCATGATTTTTTTAATAAAATGATTTTCATTGCGAACTTGCTAATGAGTACGATGAGGAGAATTGGTATTGAAGGTGAGGGCGTGTATGTTACATTCGGTATTTTTGTCGACAGTCAACACCAACATAGTTGTATAAGCGTTGTAAGTATGGTCGTAAGTCATGCTAACGAGCCACTGCCTCCTCCCGCGCCTGATGCGCGTTCTTTCTTGTTTCGGTTACTCGACCAGAGGACCTGTTGTTGGTTTGTGTTGCTTCGTTTTGGTTGCATCAGCAACAAGCACACTGCACATTCATGCCTTGTTAGCGTGATGGCCGAGGACCGGCCGGCAATGGGCGGGCGCGGGAGCCATCGGTAGATTAAACATTCCGATGGTACCCATGGTACCCAAGTTACGGCGCTCTGTAATCTCAGGTGACCACTCGTTTACGTGCATTAGGCCGAATTATCGAGAGTCAAAACTGAACTCTTTTAATTGCTAACTACCTACTTATATCTACAACTCTACAACCCTTAGAACTCTAGAATCAACAAAAAATAATGATACCTCATCAGCTTGTTTTATTAAACGATGCGAAACTAGAGTTACTTTTCATAAAATGAGAAAAAAAACTTTCTTTGCTTAAACAAAATTTTAGTCATAAAAATATTATGCCCTCAAATTTATATTAAAAAAAAATATTAAAAGGTTCAATTGTTGATTTCACCACAGCGTCTTGTCTAGACAAATAACTCAAGACAATGGATGAACTTTGGAATATGCAATGTCTTTAGAAACACTTAGAATTTTTGAAAATTTATGAAATTTTTTCGGCAAATTTTTCACTTTTTACTTTAAAAGTGCGCCATTTTGCCAAATATCAATACATCGCTAAAATCCTACGTACTTCCAAAGCAGTTCTAATATAAAATCTTAAAAAAATGTTGGTTTATTATTATTACAATAATTACAGAAGCTGTTTATCTATCCGCGGAACCTGACAAAAAAACACGCCATTGCAAAAATGCTGTGCGATCGCCATTTTGAAGTAAATCGCTTCCAAATGAAAATTATTTTGTTTTATATTGTAGTAATAATATATCTGAATTTTTTTAATCAAATCTAGAGTGGCTTAACATGTTGATTTGACTTATCAAAAATTATTTCTAGTTACCTAACTTTTCTCTGTGATAAAACCGTGCATTTACTAATTACAACATTTTTGGTCGTTATCTCCCTTCATACGGTACAGATAAAAAAAACACATCATACTTAGATTACATCCAACCTGGCTTTAATTGCGAGAGCAAGAAATCTGACATCAAATATTTGAATAGCGCTCGTACTGCGGTTGTATTTCGGGGTACCGCACTCATTTATTCGTTGCTGCTTTTGCTTTAACGGTTCAGAGAAAACCGCACACAATGTTTTCCGGTAGTTTTTACGTAATTGTAAATTTGAACAAAATCTACATTTTGTTTTAGTTTCAAACGAAAACTTGTGCAAGTCGAAAGTGCGAAGGCAGTGGCTCTAGAATTTGCATAAAGATTAAATAATTAAAGCATTCCGTGGTTATCAGTTGAACTATCGCAGTAGGACACATACACATCGCAATGAAAGCATGGAAAACTCGTCTTGTGTTACCTGTGTCAATTGTACTTTTTGTTCTCTCTGTTATAATTTATCATAATGCTCCGAAATGTATACTAACAATTGAATATCAACAAATTGATACTGTGGATGATGGAAAAACGACAGCAAATGAGCAAGGAAATTGGCGGCACCTTAGCAAGGAACAGACTGCAAGTTTGTCGAATTTGGGAAGGGTTTTGTTCTTAAATGAAGACCCACCACCACCGAGGAACAAATCGTTTTTGATTCTGGTTTGGAAGTATGGTCAGACAACGCATAACAGACATATGAAACAGTTCTCTGACAAAGAGTAAGTTGTATGACAAATAAACAATTTTAGATCTCAATTTTTTTGATTTTATTAGGGTGGATCCGTTTGAAAACTGCGCGGTGAAAAACTGCGTGGTGACATATGAAGATGCTGCCGTAACACGTGCAGATATGGTTATTCTTCATTTGCATCGTACGCAGGGCGTCGAAGACGTGCCGACGACACGACGTCCGGAACAAATATGGGCTTTTTCAACGGATGAAAGCCCATATCACACTTTTCTTAATGGCTACAAGAATCTGCCAGCTTTTAATGGCGTTTTTAATTGGTCAATGCATTACAGGTTGGTAACCAATCATCCAATCAGTGCTTGCTATTTATATTTAAACGTAAATGTCTAAAAAGTACCAATGACTAAGAAATGTCTATTTTTTCCTCAAGAATGGATTCAGATATTCCAGTACCCTATGGTCGCACCGTCGCCAAAAGAAACACAATTGAAAGCACAGCCTTTCAACTATCTGATTGGTTAACAAACAAATCACAGACGGCTCCTGTAGCTATCATGGGTTCTAATTGCGGGTCCAACAACAAACGCTGGGAATACGTCGCAGAATTAAAAAAACACATCGACCTCGACTTCTACGGCGGTTGTGGCACCCTAACGTATGTATAACTGGACCAAACAAACAAAACCGAGTACCCAATAATAACAACAATTTTGTTTCAAAAATCATTAGTTGCCCCGGACACTTCAACAAAGACTGCCCGGTGCTATCAAACTATCGCTTTTACCTAGCATTCGAAAACTCCAACTGCGATGAATACATCACCGAGAAGCTATGGTGGAATGCATTCGCCAAGGAAGCCATCCCAATCGTCATGGGTGGATCACCATCACGCCGCAACTACGAACAACTACTACCCCCGAATTCATACATCAACATCGACGAGTTCTCATCACCACGCGACCTAGCCGTTTACCTGCGGTACATTCTCGACCATCCCCAAGAACTTATAAAATACTTTCAATGGCGCAAATATTTCAACGTACTTAACGAACATGGCTATTTTCAAACACCGTCGTTTCATTACTGTCGAGCTTGCGAAGCACTTAACTACAACGATCTCTCCCCAAAATGGTACACCGACCTGGAGGAGCACTGGAGTACTAAAACGCGATGTTCACCTCCATGGGACACGGCTGAATAAATTAGAACACATTGTACATGCATTTTGTAGAATAAACATAACCAAATCATGCATTAGGTAATAAACAAAATCAAATTTATTAAAATTTATAACATCTTGAAACCAGATTCAGTCTAACGCGTGTCCCCCGCAGATGCAGATGCAAATGCAGATGCAGATGCATCTTAATTGAGGTTATAAGTTACTTACTACATAATTGTTTAGGAAAATCCTTGTCTATCATCCTTTACGCCACATTTTTTGTAGTTAAGCCTGTAAGTTTCTCAGTGTGTCGTATCCAAGTAAAAGTTTTAACAAAAACACTGATTAACTTTACTTTTCACATAGTATTTGCTTTACTTAGACGCGAACATAACTTAAGCATCAACAGCACCACCATTGGTAGAGCTGGAGGCCATCAAACTCACTTAAGAGCGTTGACTGTCACGTGACTCTATTTAGTCGCGGATTGCATTCCCCTTACGTCTTTGCCTTTGAAGGCATGTTCGGCTATGTCCGGGTCTGTTCGCATCCACAGCTTGTCACCAGTACTGTTTTGAAAAAAATTGTTCAATTATTAGAGCAAAAATAAAATACTTAGAATGCAAATTTTGAATTGAAGTAAAAACAAAATGAAAGAGTGACTCTTTAGCTATATTATAAAAATAACAGAAGTACAATTTTGTAGTTAGAAAATAAGATATAGTCAATTTTCGACGACGTGTTTTGCAAAAAAAATGGTGTAATTTCATATACACCAAATTAAAAAATCAAATTATTTAACTATTATTGGTTTTCATCGAAAGAATTGATGTTAATGATTGACGTTGGTTATAAACAACGGTATATTTTTATGTAAGTTTAACTAAAAACTCATATTTTTGTGTGGAAATATTAAATCAAGTTGGTTCTGAATGCTCTGAATGTTCAGATCAGTTCATATTTGAATCTTTTAGTTCCCGCAATCGACGAAAGGGTTCGTTTGCAATCGTTTGCATTCGTTGGTTCAGTTTGTTTTGTGAACGCTGTGGTGCACTGTTTCAAATTCAGAGTCCTGCTACGAGATCAAATGGTCGATTAAAGACAAACTCAAGCCATATTTCCAAGTTGTGTGTAGACGTCTTCGGTATCCTGCTATTCAGTAAGTGATCGTTTATATATGCTAGGAATGCGGAGATTGTTTATACTATGGCAATATTTTTAGGGCTACACATAACCTCGAAACGCTATCGTTATTGGTCATGAT